>OX578142.1:147535982-147750982 GCA_951213105.1 Amaurobius ferox | reverse complement strand
GTCCATTCCAAAGTCTGGTTTTTAAAAGAAGATATCTATCTATAGTATTCCTGGCGGGTCAAATTGTTGTCTACATAACTCCAAATATGGGTTTTTTTTATATGCATATGACATAGTAATGATGTTGGAATGAAACACCAATTATCTTAATGCAAAGTTCGGATTTTTCTTTATTGAGTTTGTCAAAACATTCGAGTATTCTTTTTTATCTGAAATTTTATCTTATTGTATGTTTGGATGAAATGGTAAATTTAACTGTGTTAACTTCTTTTGTTAGTTATTACCTTATAAATTCCCTAAATCTACAGTCTTTACAATATATTTTTTATACTCTGTAGGATGTACAACCTTTAAAATTACTGTTTTCTGGATAAGTAAATTCAAAATGCAGTATTATATAAACGCACTGTAAATAGCGCTTATATCATTATGAAAATTATCTTGGTTTTATTATCATTTTAAATCATCTTAAATGAGCGCATTGAATTAATCTAGTATTGCTTATTTCTCACGTAAAGTGAAAGAATACATCAATTAATTATTAAACGGAAAAGTCGGCTCCCATCGCCACATTCATAAAATAAAACTTTTATAAAGAATTTCTTCAAAGACGTACCTAAAATGTTTATATAAAACATTATTCACAAAATTATTACATTATACATATTTACAATAATAGAAATTGTACAGGATATCAAAAATTTTCAAAAAAATCCTTTCGTTAGCGAACAGGAAGTAAGTTAATAAACTGCAAAATCTTCAAACTAATGAAATATTTCATTTAAATCTGTAAATTTCATGTGCAATGTTTCACATTTTCTGTGGTGAATTAACCACCATCGTTGTTTATATGTTGTACATTAATCGTCTGTGTATTATTTTCTATAATATTTCATGCTTTCCTGCCATCTCAGTTGGATATGGGTTGGTGACCACATTTTTTACACAAACGTGACAACTTCTGTCCTGACAACTCGTTCTTTGGAGAGGCTGCTACAAGAACATTGAGTGAAGAGTGGCTTCAGATGTTACTAACTCAAAATCATTTTGGCTTCATTCAGGATTAATAGAACTAGAATTGTTTAAAAGATATGAAATTTTCTTTCAAATAAAAGTATAACAGATTGTAGGTTTGATGCAGTAACACAAATATTACTTTCTTCCATTAAATGAATGCAATAAACAACGTCGGATTTTGACTTTTCTTAACTATGTTCAAATATTCATCTCATAAAAAGTTTTTTTAGAACGATTTTCATAAATCTTGAATTTTACGAAACTGACAAATACAAAATTACAGTAATCCCTCGTTATCCTTTTATTCGCGATTTTCGGTTATACATAGTTTGCGAAGCAACGAAAAAATTATTGAAAAATTTTGATGAGTTTTCTTCTTTCAAAGCTATCAAGTTTTCCTTAGTGGAAGCAAGAGAAGGAATTCCCACTTTTACATACGTGTGTTCGCCTCAAAAACAGAAAGGGGTAGCCTGATTCCTGATTAACCTAATGTCACTTAAGTAGCCAGTGCAATTCCTCCCACCTTATGCGATGTAAAAGTATTGTGACTCATGTCATCTGATTACACTTTGGTTGATATCTCGTAGCAGTACATGTTATTTCTACATCGTCCCTTTACCGTTTCGGTGCGAGTCGTTACGTTAGCGTTTATTCTAATTTTAAACCTCAAAATGACTTCTAGATGAAAGAATAAATTGCGAAACGTTCAAGAAAAGTTTCGACTTTAACAAAGACGATCACATTATTGAATAAACCAACGAATGGGCAGAGTTTAGCTTCAGTTAATAAAGATTTATGAGATGAATGAATCTAGTGTTCGTACTATCAGGGCGTACGAAGATAAAATCAGTCGTAGCGTTCCGAAAGTGCTTCAATGGCCGAAAAATATGTTTCCTAATACACGGCATCAATACAGAAAAACGGAAAAATATTTAAATCTATGGATTAAAGATCAGACTCGGAAAAAAGCCCTTTAATGTTGCATTTACACGGCATACATTACATAATACATTTCGCTGTTAATTCACAAAAAGGAAAAAATATGTATCATCATTTTACGGATAAACTATGTGACATTGGCATTACTAGCACAAGTAATATATATTTCGCAGCCAGTAAAGGATGGTTCGAAAAAAATTTTAAAATGCTTTAGACTCCACAATCTAAAGCTAGTAGGTGAAGTAGCATTTGCTGACCATAATGTAGCTAAAATTATCCTTCTGATTTGAATAGGACAAATTAAGAAAAAGGCTATCTACCAGAACAAGTTTTTAATGTGGATGAATCATAACTGTTTTGGAAAATATTGCCTTCAAGAACTTTTTTTTCTCCAAATTTGAAAAAACTACACCGGAATTAAAAGCCGTGGAAAGAAAGACGGACGCTATTATTTTGTACAAACACAAGTGGTTATATGATTAAAACTATATTTGTACACAAGTTGTTTAATCTGATATCATTAAAATAAACATGTATCATCTGCAAGTCTTTTGAGAGTTAATAACAAAGCCTTGATAACCGCAGCATTTTTCACTGACTAGTTCAAAAACTATTTTGACCGGAGGTGAGCATTATTTAAGGTCTTAAACAGTACCATTTAAAGTTCTTCATAATAGACAAATATTTTCCACACCATCCTTAATACATAAAATTTGACCATACAAATCTAAAAACTCTAAAGAATTCCTCGATGAAAACAAACATGAGGTCATAAATGAGAACATACCCACTTAAAGTACATAATAGACAGCAATGATTCTTTAAGGGTATGGAACTCGGTGATCAGTAATAAAAATATAAAATTTTGTTGTTATCGGAAGAACAAATGATAATGTCCATCTATCAATCATAATTTGTTTATATATGTGTTACGCTTAATTGCTTAAACCCCGAAATATCTCTAGTATTTTTGGCAAATTGTCTGAACATTGACTATTTAAAACAGATTTTAAAATTATTACCTTACAAGTTCGAATGTTTATATTTTTTACTTTGTAAAAAGTAAGCAAAAATTATAATATTATAAAAATTAAACAGAAAGTAAATAATATATATATACTAATTGCCAAGTGTCCGTCTGTCACGCCTATATGTAGCACTTCCGAAATAGATGAAGACTTGCAATTTGGCACGCGGGACAATCATTCCATAAAACCCCTCTGGAAAAATTAAGGAGTTTTTAAAAATACCAGTAGAAGGAGGTGCTCCACCTCGCAATGCTCGTTAGAAACGTTGAATAAAATTTTTTCATTGACTGGCCAACTATCTAACCAAAAAAGGTTTTAGATTTAGACCCTTAAATGGAAAGAGGATAAAATTTAAAAGAGATTTAGAAGGCTTTTTGAGCCTCATCAGGACTATCACAAAGAGTTTGAAAACAAGAAAAGGCAAACATTAATCACAAACTTTTTTATTCGCCTCTTTAGCCTGCATATTCCGATAAATTGCATTTTTGATTTAGCCTGCATATTCCGATACGTGTCTTCCTTATATATGTAGTACACTTTATACTTGACCGTTTCTTTTATATGTTAACAAATGTCTAAGTTCATAAGTTTGTCTTAACTTTCTAAGGGTTTTGCCCCCTACTCGCTGACGCTCGATAAGCACGCTTCACGAACTCTTTCATGCCGCCTTACGCAGGCATAATCGCGTGTTGGGGTCCACCCCTTGTTCGCTGGCACTTACAACACCCAGGAGCTCGCTTCGCCAGCTCTTTCAATCCGGCATGCGCATTTTCCCAATCGGCTCAACCAAATAAATATTTTACCATATTGAAAAAAAAATTCACTTCGGAAGTGCATAAAATATAAAATAGCTCATAAACTTTTTCAAAATTTAAAAAAGGACTCCGTCATGCAAATATTCACGTATACATAGGTACATGCCTGCAAAAATCCGTGATCTTGCTATTGCTAATCTGTCCACGACGCAAACTCGCAGCTGAAATAGTCTTCCTTGGAATTTGATATTAAAAATCTCTTAAACTTAAATCAAAAACTGTTTATTTCAGCGAGTTCCATAACATTCTTCTACAAATGTACTAAATTTCATATTTTTTTGTGATATAGTTTTTGCGGTACGAGTCAGAAAAGTTTGTTAAACAACGGAGGCGGAAACTACTTTTTTGTAATATAGAGAGATAACAGATAGAAATATCCAAATTTTCTGCATAGTTTAATTGGAAAAATTTTTGAAGCAATCCCTGTTTTCGTATAGACGCTTAGTCTTATCCGCGGCATGTTGGTGGAATCGTAATCCCCGCATATAACGAGGGATTAGTGTATATTTGTAATAAAGAGGAAAATATTATCTAATAACTATGATAATTCTATATAAGGTGAAATTTTATGAATATGTGTAAATATTAAATTCTTAAATTTTCGATCCCAAATGTGAACAGGATTGTATTTCGATGGAAATAAATTTGCAGAATAGACGAATAGAAGAGTAAGACGAATCGCACGAAAACCTGTGTGAATTTCAATTTTTACCCCTTTTTTTCTTTCATTTTTTGATATCTACATCTTAGTATTTTTAAGATATTACTGCTGTCTTTCAAATTACTGCTTTTTCATCAAATATATTTTCTTCCTCGTGTAATTCTTTCATTCAACATTTATATTTTTAGTTTTTTGGCCATGTATGTTTTCCTTCATTATGTATATTTCTGCCTTCATATATCATATACTTCTTCTTTTCTCGTTCTGTTTTACTTTATTAAAGGTATGCTGCTACTGAATTTGCTTAGAAATATACATGTTGGTGCACAAATAGTTTAAAAAACAGTAAATCCATTCTTAAAAAATTTTAATACTAAGAATTGTGCTCAAAAATAATTTTTTTACGAACTTTAGACAAAAAAAGTAGCCCCCCCCCCCCCACACATACACACCCACACCATTTTGTAAAGATATATATATAAAAAAAATCAAAATATTTGTAAATTCACGAAATAAGCAAAATTAAAAGTAGAAAGAAAATACCATTATTTCGTACCTTTCCTGAATTGCAGCTTAAAAGCACAAGCTCAGAGACTTTATTTGTTAGGGTCTGATACTTTCTCCAATATGTATTTTTTTTATTTTCGATAATAGTCTTACATTTAAACCCATTCTAAAGCGGCTTTAGATTCAGAATAGAGCATGGGCATATGATGTCACACGGATAATTTTGCCCTTACGTTTCCAGAACAAAATACTCGTATGCTTAGCAGCATGAAAATTTTCATTATTTTTGCATTAAAAACGGCTACTTTAGAAATTTACAATTGTAGGATATATTACAATTGTAGGATTTTAGTAGGATATATCTAAATTTACCTTCTTTGGTGGATATTTTTAATTTACAGGAAAATAAAATATTCACTTTCAATAAAATATATACACGAGTTTTTAAGAAAATTTGTTATGTACCTTTCCCTTCTCACTCACATATACACTGCAAATTTTTCTAGTAAATTATACATCTTCAGAAAACTGGTTAGTGACTACAGTAAATATGAGTAATAGTGTACATTCACTTAAAATCACTTAAAGTGCACTTTAGTAAATGAAATCTTTAAACATATATTGTTACTCAAATATTCTAAATAGCTTATTTTCTGCACAAAGGTAAATTTCGCTGTTTAATGGGTTTAGTTTCAATTTTTATGTGCCATCATCGTAAGTTTACCATTACCCGCTATGGTAAAAATAATGCCCTTACGCTTCTACGCATTCTACTACGCAGGCTGTTTATTTACGGTAATGCCCTGCCCATGCTCTCTCTCTATACATACAAAATCGCAAAGTGGAGACTAGAAAATGTATATCAATCCATTTAGTCCATTTTCATTATTATTGACCTTCCAGGAAAAAATGATATACAATTTCTTTCTCTAATCCTTAACAACTGAAATGTGGAAAAAATTAAATAAAAATGAAGCAACTCACTGTTTAAATATACAGTTCGCCTGAATGTCTATAACCACTCAATGATCTCTTAGTATTCCCAGTTTTTTAACTTTTCAGAATTAAAAATGTTTTAACATTTTCGATTATCGTTTCTTTTTCGACAGACAAAATTATATACTTATGCTGAGATCCTAGTTTATAAATGCATTATTTGGCTGTGATCAATAAACTATTTCTCGTTAATAATTTATTAATCTAACATTCCTATTTATGTCTAAAAGTTTAGTGAATTTCAACATAAATGAGAATTTATTGCATTTATAGGATGACTGTTTTCTATTATTCTGTACAAAAATATTTATGTACTTGTCCGATTATCTATATACTGCTATTTTTAATCTTGTTTAGTCATTTTGTGACACCGAACTGTCAGACAGAATTTCCACATAAGGGCATTTATTGTGTGTATATATATATATATATATATGTATATATATATACATATACACATTCTCAGTTATTCTCTTGTTACTGTGTACAGTTTGTTGTGTACAGTATGTGATATGTGTCAAAAGATGGAATAAGTAAGCTTTTAGCGTTTAAGATTGAACTTTAAGAGAGAATCGTGAAATATTAACAGGAGTTCAGTGTACTTGCATAGGGTGATGAGTTATTTAGATAGTTTCTAAATGGTTTCTAAACATAGGCGGATTTATAGGCTCGTGGACATAACATAAACTCTTATTTAAGGACATCTCGTTAAATTTATATAGACTTGGACCTGAAGTTGTTGGGGGATTTTAGCGGCCGATTTGTCCGTTGATCGGTAAATCCGCCTCTGTTTTAAAAATAAATATGTGTAAAGCAGAAGGGAAACACATGATGGATATTATAATAAAATGATTTAAACAATTGAAGGTTTCGTGTTATTTATTTTTACTGTCTTTTTAACATTATGTTTTGTTTTCTTAACCATATCTCTTATATAGAACAAGCCGTCAGTGGAGACTCACTAGAACATCTGGATGTTCAAAGTATATCCAATTGTATCCATTGAATATATGGGCCAAAATGGATCAAATTGAATGTATGGGTCAAAATGGATCAAATTGAATGTATGGGTCAAAATGGATCAAATTAAATGTATGGGTCAAAATGAAGTTGATTTATATTCATATCTTATGATTCATTGAATTAATGTAGACGTATAAAATTAAGGATCTTATACAATGTATTTTGAATGTTCCCTGAACTTTTTCTCTCTTAAATATATTTTCAAATCAAAAAGAGTAAACAAACGTTATCACGGAAAAATTAAAAATATAAAAGGAGAGACCTAAAAATATAAAAGGAGGAAAAACAAAAGATTCTGTCAGTGACGTTGCTCGTCGATTCCTTGAAAAATGGAAGGCCTGTGTCATCAATAGTATATAAGAGCTTTATCTCAAACAGATATATATGGGACTACTGAAAATTCCCAGACGCAATAGAATTTCTTAGTGAAAATTATCACCTCGGCGAGATGTCTCGAACACTGCAATTTTCTCCAAAGATCCGAGCAGATTTAAAAAGCGTTCATAGTAAACAAAACTACGAATAAAGTGGAATTAAATCTGGAATAAAATATAAGGAAACAACTAGTTTTAGACGATAATGAGTAATAGCATCTGATAATTTCTAAAATATGAGTAAAAGTTATTATAAAAACACTTTAAACAAGAAAGATCAATCATGCATGAAGCATTGATTATGAAACACTTTCCAACTGCAATGCAATTTTATTTAAACATTTCTAAAATGCGATACATTCAGCGGTGATATTTTTTAAATTATCACAGTACTACAATAATTTAATTTACTTCAAAACTTAAAACCATGAAGGTAAAAGTGCTTTCTAACTCCATGCTTAAAACTTCATCGAAAAAGGCAATAGAAGCGTCTGCTTCTCTATGTAAAATCAATGAATATTTCATTCATATCACATATATTCCAGACTCCAGAGCTAAATAATTTTGAGTTAAAAAATTCAGCAATTCTTATACAACTCATCTTACAGCTTGATTCATTTACATTCTGCATACGTTAAAATTAGGCTTCTTTGTAGAAATAATCAAAGTTTGATGATCATTTAAACTCAAAAATATTGTAATTGCGTTGGCGCAGAATATAGATGCACAGAAAATACGCAAAAATAAAGCGGTTTTCGGATGGACGCAAAACTAAATATAAATGTAAAAGGACTTTAAAAATCACGATTTTGACACTGGGAAAAAAGATGGATGTCGTATTTTATTTTGAAGTGGGTCACGTGATCTCTTCATATAATACGGGTGTAATTATTATTTTAATTTTTATTTAAAAAACTACCGAACATATTTTGCTCAAATTTTTTTTATATATTTTATGGGATAATTTGGATATTTTCTGAAATTTTCAAAGCACTTTGTGAATTTTAACTTCTAATTGTTTAAAAATGTTTGTTTAAAACTAATTGTTTAAAAATGTTTAAAAAATTAGGTTCCATAAGGTTCAATGTATTTCACTTTGTCTACCCGGGTTCAATTCAAAACTAATTGGGTGATATTATTCATTTACATTCCCATATGTCCCACAGACCGTCTGAACAACATACTAAAATTTCATTTTGATAAAGCCATTTTACGGCAGTTATCGTGCGAACGGACAGATGGACATACAGACAGAATGGCCAAAGTCATAAACGCTTTTCAACTATGTTGGAAAGTATTAACAAAATTAATAATCATAAATGAAGGAGGCACACCATGCTTCGGATGCTCAATGAACTAATTGTGAAAAGAACAAACTACTGCAAAAAATACTAGTGAATAAAAGTTTCATACTTAAGAAAATTACAAAAACTAAGGGGGGAGGGGTATCGATTAAGGAAAGCTACATGAACGAACTTATCAAAAATTTAAATAATTAGCAATAAAAACATGTGAAAAGTATCAACGAATAAAAGATTGAGGAATTAAAAATAACCTAACACAAAATGGCCTTCATATTAAACAAGGTCTACTTCTAAGCTTCAACGAAAACCTTTACAAACCCCAGGGTGTTTCATTTCCCAACTTAAGTATTTTTTATTTATTAAGTATTTATTGAATATTTATTATATTATCTTAAAATATTATATTTATCTTATATAATATTTATATTATATTATATAATATATATATTTTTAGTTTATATAAATTAATTATTATTTTTTTTATATAAATATTTATATAAATATGTATATAAATTTTTTTAATTAGTTATTTATTTATTATTATATATTACTATTATTATTATTATTTATTAACTATTTATTTATTTATTTATTATTATTTTTATTATTATTTTATTATTTTATTATATTTTATTATATTATTATTTTATTATTTATTATTATTATTTATTATTATTTATTATTATTTTTATTATTATTTTTTTTATTAGTATTTATTTATTTATTTACTTTTTACTTCATTTATTATTATTATTATTAATTATTATTAATTATTATTATTATTATATATATATATATATATATATATATATATATATATATATATATATATATATATATATATATATATATATATATATATATATATATGTATATGTATATATATATATATATATATATATATATATATATATAAATATATATATGTATATATATATATATACATAAATATAATATATATATATAAATAATAAATAATAAATAATAATAATAATTATATATAATAATATATATATATATATATATTTATATATATATAATATTAATATATATATTAATATTAATTATATATTATATATTTATTATACATATTATATATTTATTATTATTATTATTTATAATTATTATATATTTATTATATTATTATTTTATTATATTATAATTATTATTATTATTTATTAATATATATATATAATAATAATCTATATAAATAAAAATGAAAATCTGTCTGTCTGTCTGTCTGTCTGTCTGTTTGTCACACCATCACGGGAGAACGGCTGAACCGAATTTGATGAAATTTTGTGGGTAGCCCAGAAATAGCCCCACTTAAAATTATATCCGTGTTTTGAGTTTCTACGACCAGTGGTTCTCGAGATATTAGTAAAAAACGAAATTTTCGTTTGTCTCATCATCACGGAAAAACGGCTAAACCGAATTTAATGAAATTTGGTGAATAGCCTTGAAATATCCCCCCATAAATTTTGTCCAAGTTTCGAGTTTCTAAGACCTGGGGTTGTCGAGATATTAATGAAAAACGGAACTTTTTCCTAGGAGTTCTACTCCCTAACTCCGTGGTTTATCCAAACGAAAAGCTTGAAAATCGTTTGAAAGTGAATTAAAATTTAATCTCTGAGTTTGATGGGAGATTTTTTGCGTTAATTAGTCACTTTCTGAAAACATGAATTGCTTGAAACATGATTTAAAGGGGAAATCTATCTCCATGGTTCATGGTTTATTTAAAACAAGCTTTTACGGAACAATGAGAAGTATAGAGAAATCAAAATCGTTATTTAATTTCACAGTTTATGTTATAAGACATGACATATTTAACATGTTATAAGATTCTATCTTATATCATGTTACTCAGAAACGCAATTAAATTAAATCTGTCTGTTAATTTTAATAATTATTTTTTCGATTTGAATAATAAATAAATGGATATAAAAATATATTTTAGAAAAGAACGACTTGATTTTTCTTATAGCATTTTGACTGGATAATATCAATTACGGTCTTCAGGTTTAAAATTTATTTATATTTTCGGGGATTATTGATTCAAGGATTATTGATATTTTCAAGTTATTATGCAATTATTTTATTATGACAAAAATTGTTTAAACTCATATATTGTATGTTGTACGAATCTTCTACAAATACACGTGTATATCTTTTAATCTACGAGAATATAAGTAGTACAGGTATATTGACATATGTTTTTATATATATTGGCATATATTGGAATCAATTACGACCTTCTGGTATAAAGAGTACGGATATTATTGATGTTTTCAATTTATTACGTCATCTCTTTTATTTTGGCAAATATTTTTGAGACGCATATTGTAATACGGGTAATCTTCTACTAACACATTAGCATATTTTCTGATCTGCGACAATATAATTAGTACGGGGTTGCATATATTCATTCAATTCCTATTTTTTCTTCTGTAAATTTGCTTACAAAAGGGGGCAGGATGTTTTATTCTTCAGATCTGATCGTGAAGATAATTTTGCATAGTGAGAACATATATTCTTAAACTTCTCTTTAGGAGCAATAAATTTAATATTTTAACAGAATTTGCACATGATTGCGAACTTTAAGTTTCTTTAAATTATACACTCCGTACGAATAACGGGTGTGCTGTTAGTGGTTAATAAATTTTAACATTTTAGGAGGATATATAATGTTGCTCGGCATCGCAATTAAATTAAATGTGTTTGTTAATGTTTTTATTATTTTTTTTCGATTTAAATAATAAATAAATGGATAAATGGATATAAAAGTATATCTTATGAATGGACGGTTTGATTTTTCTTTTAATTATATTAATTGCTGACTGCGTACATCAATTTCATTTATTTTGGCAAAGAGTTTTCAAGCTTATATCGTATTTAGCTACTAAACTCATATATTGTGTTTAGCCAATAAATTCATATAGCCGATTGTTGAAACAGAAAAAGAGTAGAGCGGGTATATCTTCTAATACAATTGTAGTGTTTTCATTTAGTATATTGAAACGGGATAAGAAAGTTTCATTCAGATCTGCAAATTCAAAGCTACGAATTTGGAGGGATATCGCTAATTTGACAACTTTTCTTAAACTTTGCCAAATTGACGGAAATGTCGCCAAATTGATATAAACGACACACAAACAGCTGCCATAAACCTTCGGGTTGGTCGTGTGGCTTGGGTCTTCTACATATCAATGAAATTTTTTTTTGTTTTGTTAGAAGAGAGTACTGAAATGATGTTTGGTTAGCATTTATCTGTCAGACCAACCATCCTACTTAGTAATACATTTAGCGAATTTTTAAAATGTCACCAAATTGATAAAAATGTTTTCAAATCTATAAAAATATCTTGAAATTGATAAAATTGCGCTACATAAATGATATTAATTGTTTTTTGTTAGGGGATAGTATTGTGATGATATTTCGTCAATTTGTCGCAAAGTGGAACTGTCAGTTCTACAGTCCCTCTTGGCGATAAATTTGGCGATTTTTTAAAATGTCGCTAATTTGACGAAACTGTCGCCAAATGTTCCATAGAAATATAACTATTTAGACGATATTTTTTCTACCAATTTATTTGAAGCAAATGATATCTCACTTAGCAACGGATTTAAATCCAATGTGTTTATGCGGCAGACGATTTTTATTAAATCCTTTCCGATTTGAATAATGAAGATATGTATATAAAATAAATTTCATTGCCATTTCATTTTGGATTGGATAATATCAATTATACTCTTCAGGTTTAAACATTATTATTATTGATATTTTCCGGAATTATTGATTCAGGGATTATTGATATTTTTAAGTTATTACGCCATTGTTTTATTGCGGCAAAATTTGCTGACACACGCATATTGTACGTTGTACGAGTAATCTTCTAGGAATGCACGGGTATATCTTCTAACCTACGAGAATATAAGTAGTACAGGTATATTGGCATATATTTTGACATATATTGGCTATATATTGGAATCAAGTACAGTCTTCTGGTATGAAGATTAAGGGGATTAATTATATATTCAATTTATTACGTCGTCTGTTGTATTTTACCAAAAAACATTTGTGACTCATATTGCAAAACGGGTAATCTTCTATTAATAATCGGACATTATAAGTAGTACGTGTATATCTTCCCATATAATTTTAGCACTTTAATTTTGACATATATTGGAATAAATGACTGTCTTCAGATTTAAAGATTACGGGTTTATTGGTATTTTCAATTTATACATGTAATCTACTAATACAGGTTATATTTTCTAATATTCGCGTATATAATTAGTACGGGTCCCATACAATTTTAACGCTTTTATTTTGCATATATTGATTCAATTCCATATTTTTTTTTATATTTGCTTACATAAGGGGTCCAAGATGTTTTATTCTTCAGATATGTCTATGAAGATAATTTTATATAGCGAGAACAGAGATTCTTACACTTCTTTTTAGGAGCATTATATTAAATATTTCAACAGAATATTTTGATTAAACATGTCATTTAGTATACTATAAGAATTTGCGCATGATTGTGAATTTCAAGTTTCTTTATATTATATACTCCGTACGAAGAACGGGTATGCTGCTAGTCTATATAAATAAAAATGAAAATCTGTCTGTCTGTCTGTCTGTTTGTCCCATCATCACGTGAGAACGGCTGAACCGAATTTGATGAAATTTTGTAGGTAGCCTAGAAATAGCCCCACTTAAAATTTTGTCCGTGTTTTGAGTTTTTACGACCAGTGGTTCCTGAGATATTAGTAAAAAACGAAATTTTCGTTTGTCTCATCATCACGGGAAAACGGCTGAACCGAATTTAATGAAATTTTGTGGATAGCCTTGAAATAGTCCTCCATAAATTTTGTCCAAGTTTCGAGTTTCTAAGACCAGGGGTTGTCGAGATATTAATGAAAAACGGAACTTTTTCTTAGGAGATCTACTCTCCAACTCCGTGGTTTATCCAAACGGAAAGGATGAAAATCGTTTGTTTAAAACGCCAAAATGAAATAAAACTTTATTTCCGAGTTTGGTGCAGGATTTTTGCATTAATTAGTCACTTTAGGAAAGCATGAATTGTTTGAAACATGAATTTAAATGGAAAAATCTACCTCCATGGTTCATCTTTCACAAATTTTTACTCAACGATGAAAAGTATAAAGAAATCAAAATGGCTATTTAATTTCACATTTTATGAGGAAGATTCTATCTTATATCATGTTGTTCGGCAATGGAATGAAATTAAATGTGTTGGTCATATTTATTAATGTGTTGGTAAT
This sequence comes from Amaurobius ferox, assembly GCA_951213105.1. Classification (NCBI taxonomy): domain Eukaryota; kingdom Metazoa; phylum Arthropoda; class Arachnida; order Araneae; family Amaurobiidae; genus Amaurobius; species Amaurobius ferox. The sequence continues at coordinate 147,737,030 of OX578142.1, read as the reverse complement.
ATTTTTCTATTTGTATAATAAATAAATGGATGTAAAAATATATTTTATAAATGAACGGTTTGATTGTTCTTTTAATTATATATATTGCGGACTGCGTACATCACTTTCATTTATTTTAGCAAAGAGGTTTCAAGCTCATATATTATGTTTAGCTAATAAACTCATATATTGTGTTTACTCAATAAATGCATTTTGCCGATTGTTGAAGCAGAAAAAGAGTAGAACGGGTGTATGTATCATCTAATACAATTTTAGTGTTTTCATTTAGTATATACAAACGGGATCAGGATATTTTATTCTTCAGATCTGCAAATTCAGAGCTACGAATTTAGCGGAATATCTCTAAATAACTTGGTAACTTTTCTTAAACTTTATCAAATTAGTGGAAATGTCTCCAAATTGATAAAAATGGCCCAAATCAATGAAATTAAATTTGTTTTTTTAGAATAGAGTACTGAAATGATGTTTCTGTAGTATTTGTCGGTCAGTCCATCCATCCTACTTAGTAACACATTTAAGGAATTTTTTTTATATCACTAAATTGGTAAAAATATTTTTAAATCCATAAAAATATCATGAAATTGATAAAATCGCGCTTAATAAATGAAATTAATTGTGTTTTGTTAGGGGATAGTATTGTGATGATGTTTCGTCAATTTGTCGCAAAATGGGACTATCAGTTCTACAGTCCCACTTGGCGATAAATTAGGCGATTTTTTAAGTTATCGCTAAATTGACGAAAATGTCGCCAAACCTTCCATGGAGATTGCATTATTCAGATGATATGATTTCTATCAATTTATTTGAAGCAAATGATATCATATCGCTTAGCAACGGACCCAATATGTTATGCGGCATACGATTTTTATTAAATCTTTTCCGATTTGAATAATAAAAATATGTATATAAAATAAATGTCATTGATATTGCATTTTTGACTGGATAATATCAATTACGGTCTTCAGATTTAAACATCATTATTATTGGTATTTTCGGGGACTGTTGATTCAGGGATTATTGATATTTTCAAATTATTATGGAATTGTTTTATTATGACGAAAATTGTTGAAACTCATATATAGTACGTTGTACGAGTAATCTTCTACAAATGCATGGGTATATCTTCTAATCTACGAGAATATAAGTAGTACAGGTATATTGGCATATATTTTGATATATATTGGCATATATTGGAATCAATTACGATCTTCTGGTATTAAGATTACGGGGATTTTTGATACTTTCAATTTATTACGTCATCTTTTTTATTTTGGCAAATATTTTTGAGACTCATATTGCAATACGGGTAAACTTCTACTAACACACTGGCATATTTTCTAATCTGCGACAATATAAGTAGTACGGGGTTGCATATATTGATTCAATTCCTTTTTTTTTTTGTAAATTTACTTACAAAAGGGGCCAGGATGTTTTATTCTTCAGATCTGCCCGTGAATATAATTTTGCATAGTGAGAACAGATATTCTTAAACTTCTCTTTATGAGCAATAAATTTAATATTTTAACTGAATTTGCACTAGATTGCGAATTATAAATTTCGTTATATTATATACTCCGTACGAAGAACGGGTATGCTGCTAGTTATATATAAATATTATTATATATAATTATTTATAATAAATATTAATATAAATATTTATAAAAATTTATATAAATATTTATATAAATATTTATATAAATAAATAATTTATATAAATTAATTATATAAAATATTATATAAATTAATTAATATAAATTAAAATATTATATTAAAAAAAAATAAAAAAGTATTTAATAAAATCCATTCTTATTAAAATCAATGTCTCTGACAGGACTTCAGCGAGGTTCCTCTCCCGAATAACTGTCGATTTAAGCAAGTTTAGTATCCCGATTGCGACAAATATAATCTCTGTATCGATTCCCTAAGACTTATCTCGGTTTAAGAGAAGCTCCCTAATCTAGAAATTTTAATCTACAGAATTAATCTGCACACCCAAGTAAAATATTATTGTCAGGAATTAATCGAGACGCCTCTCCTGACATTTCTAAGCCTCATATTTTAAATTTCAAGAATTTTTTTACACCCAACTTTATCGAGAATTCTCTCCCGAATTTAGCGACATTTGTCTCTAGATTTTAACAAGGTTATTTTCCCGTATCAAACAATGTTCCTATCCCTCCATCATAATAGCGGTGTTTTTCTCTCGATTTCAAAGTTGTACCTTTCTCGATTTCAGCGATATTTCGCTGCAGATCCCTCCTAAATTAGCAAAATCCTCCTTCCTTCCTTTACATAGCAACTTGAGCGAGGTTTCCCTTACAACTTCATAGAGGTCTCTCTTCCAGCTTAAAAGAGATTCGTATATATCAACTTCAAGTGAGGTATGTGTATATTTGCCTGCCTGCTTATTTGCCTCCTCCCTACATCAGCGCGTTCTCTTCCCAATTATAGTCAAATTTCTTTCCAGTTATCTTGTAACAGAACCCTTTACCGACTACAGTAATGCTTCCTGAAGCATGCAAAAAAAATTATACTTTGTGGGGAATGTAAAATGTGCTTTCTGTTAAAAATACCATGAAAGTGAGATTTGGAGCTAACACCTTCATTCAAGGTTATTATTATTAGGTTTGTAGAGATGCTATGACCCAATATTACCCCAGAGGGGTTCATGCCGGGCATAACTGACTTCCTTTTTTTTCATTTTGGCTCTCATATGAGCCACGCGAAGATAGGAAATGCGCGCATTTTGTTTCTCAGGCTCTCTGAAGAGAATCTCTTTAAATGTGAGAAAGCAGCACAATTAAAATTCTCTGCGCAGGGTGTTTACAACTGGATATTGCCACTTCAAAATTAACAAACAATTTTTAATTGTAATTATGGGAAAACTTGCTGTGTTTTGGCAACAACTCTTCTGGTCCGCGACGTCACGAATGACGAAATATGTACTGCTCTCGTCAACGTTTTAGACAAGTTTTTGATTGATTGCCGGGCTCATTGAACCCCCTGATATTACCACTTTAAAATTAACAAACAATTTTTAATTGTAATTGTGGGAAAACTGGCTGTGTATTGACAATAACTCCTTAGCCGCAAATCTTCAGATTCATAACATTGTTTCCAATTAAATGCTTTGGAAACATCGGGTACTAAGATGTATATATATACGGGTCAGTGTATGTTATTTAATTTATAAAAAAATTAGTTTTTATCACTAAAACAGTATAAAGTGTGCCCAATTGAAAAGGAGATTTTTGCTGCAGCAGTGCCCAATTGTTTGCTGTAGCGGTATCTAATGGCAGTGGGTTAATGTGTTTGGCGATAGATGGCGCGACGTTTTTCAAAGTAGTGCATTTGTGGTGAACGACTTCTCAGTTGGGAAAATTGTTTTGCGCGGTCGGGTGCATTATGGATTCATTGCAAGGTTGTGGCATGTGATGAGACTTGGTGTCATCACTTCGACCCTGCCTCCAAACAGAAGAGCATGGAGTGGCGGCATCCCTGCTCCCAAGTCCAAAAAAGCTCAATCTGCCATGAAGGCCGGAAAAGTTATGCTCATTTTCTTTTTTGACGAAGAAGGACCTCTGCTCATCGAGTGGCTGGAACGGGGGGAAGCAGTTAACTCTCAACGGTACTGCAACACGTTGCTGAGGTTTAAACAGGCCATCAAACACAAGCGCAGAAGTAAGCTCTCGAAAGGGATAGTGCTGCTGCAGGACAACGCTAAGCCACATGTGGCCAAGAAGACCCTGGATTTGTTGGGAAAATTTCGATGGGAAATCCTCAAGCATCCTCCGTACAGCCCCGATATCTCCCCATGTGACTCCTATACCTTCGGCCCCTTGAAATCACTGAAAAGTCAACGGTTCACCTGTGACAAGGAAGTTCAGGACACCGTGGAAAACTGAATCCATCAACAAGCCAAGAGTTTCTACAGTGAAGCCATTCACTCTCTTCCTACGTGCTAAGATCAGTGCATCAATGCCAAAGACAATTACGTGTAGGTTTCATGTCAATATTCTATAATTAAAATATTCTGTGTAATTAAAATATTCTTTAGCTATAACCGTAGTCTCCTTTTCATTTGGGCACACCTTATATATCATTTTCAAAACCCGACATTACTAATAACTGAAATAAAATTTTAAAATATATCAATAAAAAGGTAAAAAATTCCAGTTGTATATTTTTATTAAATAAAAATATTTATTTAAAAACGATATGGCAGTAGAAAATAGAATATTATTTTCTAAGCGCAACATACCTTTCACTTATTTAAATTTATTGCATATTTTATAAACGACACATTTGTTAATTTTTTTATACATTACGTTGAATTTTTAGAGCACCTAGTTATTTTGTAATACTCGTATTTTGCATTCATTTACGAAGCAATTAATACAACGTCTTCTTTTTCCAATGACATTATTGACACTGAAAAGTTCATTGACATTACACATGCACAGTGTCTAGGGCCAGCCTAAATATATTTGATGTCATTTGTACGGGTTTTCATGCTTGCCGTTCTCAGTTAGACGACATTCCACATAAAATATTCTTTTACATCTGTGATGGGAATTTTGATTCATATCCAAATCCATTTTAATCACACACCAAATACAAAAAATTCATACATAAAAAAATAAAATAAAAATTATTAAGAAATATGTGATATTTTTTGTCCAGCTCTAACGAATAAACGGATTTCTATAAAACTTCTATCGATCACATTTTGTTATTTGATCAATATTAAGTCTAAAAATTTAGAAAATATCTTAGTAGTACTTAAATCAGTGTTGCCAGAACCATGATCGTCATTTCTAAAAAAAAAATTCCCATAATTTCTCATGAAAGAGAAATTTGGGTAAGAAGCATTGTTAGAGTAGGAAAAAAGGGAAAAGCAATAGGATATTGGAAATGTTTTTTGCAATCAGTATTCTGTGTCCATCCAACTATCTGTCTGTGGATCGCATCCGATGCAGAAACATTTTCGTTGCCTTATCAGGCCTGAAAAAACATCTTCATAGTCCCCATCCGACTAGCAGAAACATTTGCGGGACACGTATAACAATTTTCCTAGCCGGTACGCGGCCTTTAAAATTATTTTTATGGCCCACATCTGTGCTAAAATGCATTTTTATAGCACGCAAATCTAGTCCTCTATAAATAAAATACTTTAAACAAAGTTGTTGTTTTTTAATTTTAAGGTAAATGAACTAATGTTGAAACATTAACATACAAGAAACTTAATGAGAATAGACTCATAGATCGATCGGGCAGTATGACTCTTCTACACAGGTGGAACTTTGTTTTCAGATTTCCACCCAGTCGTAGGCGGCGCCAGTCATAGGCGGCGCCACAATTAGGAGTGCTATGCATTGTGAGGCCCATGCGAATTATGTATAGTTTAAAAATAACAAATAGTTTACTTATGAAACTTTAATTCATTATATTTTGTCCACTGATTTCTGCATGATATAGCCATGGTCTTAATTCGCAAAAAATACTAAATAAAAATAAATTTGAAAACTATGAACACGCTAGCACAGACGCCAATGGAATACTGACAATGTCGTGTCAAATTCAATATGAAACTAACGTCTCTGTATCTTTCTGCGATAGGCAAGAGTTCACGACATATTTCTTTATTGAAGCCTTGAATGTGCAGCTATTAGGAACTGAGTCTAGTCAGAAACCCTAAAAATTTCTGATCTCAGATTTATAAATCTGTAAAAAAATAAATAAAATACCGACTTGAAAAAAAGAGGGAGAAAGAGAGAGAAACAGAAAATTGTTGGAATAAGGAGCAGTTGTTAAGTAAAAAGGAGTGTTTACGCAATTTATAATGGAGGTGCTGAAGCACCCATAGCACCCCCTCCCCGTGGTGCCGCCTATCCCATTCAAATGTGATAGAACCATGAGCTAGTTGAATCCTTTTTCTCAGAATTAAGTTAAAACTATTTACTACACAATACCAAAATATTTATATAGCCTAAAAGTAAATTATTTATAATTATTTTAAATATTGAGTATATCCAGAGCAGCCTGAATAGGAGTTTTTAAAACCGAACCTGAGCTGTTATTCCTAGAACCAGCTACATTTTGTTTCTCCGATACAAAGCATTCAGTGAATTTTTGATGACTTATTTCTGTTTCAGATTTAAAAAAATACCATACCTCGAGAACGGTGCATGATAAAAGATCCTATAAAAGATGCCATTCAATTTAAAGCAGCAAATCAGCCATTTCCAAAATATTTTAAAACATAATTATATTTTTATAACGATTATTTCAATTTTCGAAAAAAACTACTTTAACTATTTAGTGGCCTTCTCTAGTCTATTTACTCGAAAATCAGTTAGCCTCTGATGTTCATTGGTTTAAATAAAAATAACATTAGATTTCCTGAATAGGCGGCGTAGCATATTTCTAGATCGGTGGGCAATAATTTTTAAATAATGAGATACCATTAATTTCTGGTTAAATATAATTTCATACTGGAATTTGTTGTGTATTTATACCGAGGAACAAGGGATAAGACACTCTTAGAACTCAACTACTTTTATTCACACACCTTACTTACAAGTGCAGCGTCATTATAGCTGTCTTCGTAGAAGAGTTCAGTCCCGCATACTAGACTGACGTCATTTCGGTGACATAATAGATTTGCATATGTCACACTCCTCCGTCCTCAACTATAGTCCTTAAGGATTACCGGTAATAATGCAGTCTATCAGGGGATTTCTGGATTCTTTCAGATCGTCGTAATGTCACTTCTGGAATAACCGGTGCAATGAGTTCCCTTGGTTCTACTGAGGCTCCTGGACTTGGAATTATGGTTTCAGATTCAGGATCAGGAGTCTAGTCGAGCTTTGGTACGGTTAGCGAAGTAGGGGCTTGGAACTTCTTAGAAGTCTCGTCCAACTCTGTCATGGTTGATGCTGCAGGGACTTTGAAATTTTTAGAAATATCCTCCATTGCAGAATCCAGATCAGGTATCTCCATAGGTTCCATCTCTTCAGTAGAATATGAACCCCCTTTACGTAATTGGTCAATATACCTTCTCCAGATCTCGTTCTCTACATGGACACTGTAAGAAAATAAACCATCTTTATTAATCACTGTTCCCAATTTCCATTTTTCTGCTCCGAAACAGTTTCTTGCTGCCACTCTGTCTCTCTCTTTAAATTCTCGATAATTAGGTTCCTTGTTAACCGATGCACTTTGCTTTTACTGTACATAATTGCTAAAGTTAGGTTTTAATATGTCCAACCTAGTTCTAGTGCATCTTTTTTAAAACAACATGCTAGGTAATTCATTTGCTACCGAATGAGGTATAATTCGACAGTGTAACATAAATCTTTGTAAATTAATGTTTAAATCGCCATGGTCATTTAGGCTAGATTTTAAAGAATCTTTAAATAATTGTACTAGAATTTCAGCCTGACCATTGATTGCTGGATTGTAAGGGGCAGATGCAACATGTTTAATATTATTCATTTTCACAAATTGACGAAAATCATAACTCATGAAACTAGCTACATTATCACTGACTAGTGAATAAGAAATACCATATCTGTCAAAAAGTATTCGTAGTTGTTCTATAGTTAGACTAGAAGTAATATTTTTTATAAGAATTACCTCAATTCATTTCAAATAAAGATCGGAAATTACAAGAAATATTTTTCCAATAAATGGTCCTGCATGATCTATGTGGATTCTTTGCCACGGCCCATTCAGCCATTCCCATGGGGGTCGATTCGACTTTGGCGGTTCCTTTCTATTTTTCCTGCACGCTGTACAAATCATTAAGTAATTTTGAATATCTATATCTATTTCCTGCCAATAACAATAACTTCTAGCCATTTGTTTCATTTTTACAATACCTGGATGGCTTGTATGTAATTCTTCCAATAGTTGCCTCCTATATTTTTGGGGAATGTAAATTTGATCTGAACACATGATACAACTCTGTTGTAATGAAAATTCAGTTTCTTTCCTCTTCCAAGGAGGGAGTAAACTGCTTCCAGTTTGTAAGCAATTGTACAAGATGAGGGTCAGATTTAGTGGCTTTGGGAATGTCTTTTGCAGTTATAGGAAATACTTCAATTTGACTTATGTTAAAATAGTCGATTTCTGTGAAATCATTTTTCACGATTGGTAGAGGTAATCGAGATAAAGCAGCTACATTACCGTGATTCTTTGTATTACGATATTGTATGGTGTATTAAATAGCCTCCAAGAATAATGCATAATACACCATCCTGGTTGATGATAAAACTGGTAAGCTATGATTAGATGCAAAAATTGAAGTTAATGGTTTGTGGTCTGTAACAAGATGAAAATGTCGACCAAATAAATATAGATAGCATTTCTTTACTCCCCATATAATACCAATACTCTTTATCTATTTGGGAATACATTTGTTCGGTCTTGTTTAAAGACTTTCATACAAACAATATTGGTCTCTCAGTACCATCTCGCATAATATTGCTCAAAATTGCGGCAACCTCCGACTGGAGATACATCCGTTTGTAGTACTAAAGATAATTTGGGATCATAATGTGCTTAAAACTTATCTGATGCAATTTCTTTTTTTATTGCAGTATATGCTTCCTTGCATGATTTGGTCCAGATGATTTTTTCCCTTTCGCAATAGATGCAGCGGGGCAGCTACTGTCGAAAGGTTTGGAAAGAAAGCAAAACAAATGATTAACCTTAAAAAACTCTTCAATTCGGAAACACTTTTGGGTTCTTCAAACTTTCACTTTTGGGTTCTTATGACTTCAAATTGCCTCTACTTTTCTTTAATTGTATGAATTGATCAAATTGATCAATAAACTGATCAATTATATGCCCACAATATTAAATCGAATATTGGAAGAATTCACTTTCATCTATTTACTTTTAGGTCATACCTTTTTAATCTTTTTAGTACTTCCTTTAGACGGCTTAAATGTACTTTAGTTTGTTCCAGTTATTTTAATGCCATCTAAAAATACATGCATTCCGTCTACCCCAGCTATAATTTGTTCCATGCTTCTCTGCCACACTGCAGGAGCCAAGGCTATGCCATAATTCATTATTTTATATCTAAATAACCCTTTATGAGTGTTTATGGTTAACAAGTGGCGATCCCGTTCATTTGCATTCATTTGAAGATATGCTTCTGACACATCAATTTTGCTGAAATGTTTTCCTCCGGCTTATAGGGCTAAAATATCTTCAATTTTGGGCAAGGGATATCGGTCGATTTTCAATTCGGGATTAATTGTAATACTGTAGTCCCCACAAATTCATACTCTCCGATTATAATGGGAAATTATATGATCTTTCATAATTATTGTATTAACAATATAATATAAATTAAAATAAAAATTATATTACATATGGACAGAGTGATTCTATAGTATTGTGAATTTTGCATATATGACACATTTGATGTATTGTATCTTTGTAAAAAAATGATTTAGATGAATGTATTCTAAATTTTAAAGATACCTTTACAGATTGTGTTGATTTCAATATTAATATGTACTTAAATTAATAAAAAAAAATTATAAATTCAAGTACATTATTGAAATCAACACAATCTGAAAATATGACATCTATTGTAAAAATATATCCTCCTAGCTCAATATTTTTGTTTACAAAGATGCATAAAACTTTATAAATATCATGTCTGCAACATGCACTATACTGTAAAGTTGTCCAATGTGTGATAAATATGTATATAAACACGTAATAAATACGTGTAGAAGCACAATACAAACACGTAATAAATACGTGTAGAAGCACAATACAAACACGTAATAAATACGTGTAGAAACACAATATAAATATGTATGGGAATATATTATAAATGCGTATAGGAACACATTATAAATACGTATGGGAACACGTTATAAACATGTATGTGGATATACGTAATATACACGTATGTGATACGTAATAAACACATATCTGGATACGTAATAATAACGTATGTGGATATACGTAATATACACGTATATGATACGTAATTAACATGTATCTGGATACGTAATAATAACGTATGCGGATATACGTAATAATAACGTATGTGGATACATAATAAACATGTATGTGGATACGTAATAATAACGTATGTGGATATACGTAATAATAACGTATGTGGATACGTAATAAACACGTATGTGGATACGTAATAATAACTAATGTGAATATACGTAATGTTAACGTATAAGGATACGTAGTAATAACCTTTTTTATAACGGTTGGTATACCGTATTCTAACGTACCGTTTTTGCGTAATAATTACGTATGGCCTGACACGTAAAGATTACGTACTTGTGCTACCTGGGTATGTTTTACTACTGGAACTATAGTTGTAGCCCAGTCACTTTGTGTCACGGGTTCAATAATATCTTCTTTAATTAACTGGTTCAGTTCTTATTCAATCCGTTCTTTTAGTACGAATGGAACTGATCTAGGTTTAAAAAATTTCGGTTGAGAATTTTTCTTGAACTTCTAATCGACATGTAAAATTTTGCAAGTATCCGATTCCTGACGTAAATGCCGCCGAATGCTTTTGCAACAGAGCATTAAGCTTTTCCGTACGTGTACCATACTATTACTATTTATACGTTTGGTTTAAGGCCAATCTATCTGAAAATGTTGTCTTCCGAACACGGCAGTCACGGTTTCTCTAACTATATAGCATGTGCAAACAACCTGCGTGGTAGAATGCGCAAAAACGTAAGAGGAAAAGGGTATTATTTTTACCATAGCGTGAAATGGTAAACGAATGATGACAGCAAATAAAAATTGAAACTAAACCCATTAAACATCGAAATTTATCTTTATGGTGAAAATAAGTTATTTAGAATACTTGAATAACAACATATATTTAAATATTTCATTTGCTAAAGTGCACTTTAAGTGATTTTAAGTAAATGTTAAGGTGACCAATCGTCCTCCTTTAGGGAGGACAGTCCTTCTTTTGTAGGTTCTGTCCTTCCTCGAAAAGTGTCCTCCTACCTGTCCTCCTTTTCGATATTTTAAAACTAATCTGTTAATCTCTGTATTCAGAGATGCCGCGCCGAAAGACGCGATTATGAAACGCATGCGCAGTGCATAGGAGAACTTCACGTGTCTCGCACCATTGCGCACTTCACTTTGTTTACTTTATATTATACTTACTGCTTAATTCTAATGGAAATACGAAATTATTTCAATTCTTTTTCAATTGGTAACGATTTTTGGACAAGTGAGAAATCAAGATTGAATGTTGATACTCTAGCTGCAGCACTTACGGCAAAATTCAATATGAAGGATATTTCTTGCTCCGAAATTTCCAATATATTGTTACTGTTAGAAAATGATATATTGACAAAAAATATTCATTCAATGGAAAAATACTCGTTTAAGTAAATAATTAAAAAGGATGTAAGCATAATTAGTGTATTTTTGTTTGAATTAATAAAATGTTTTATTTATTTACGTTGTACTTTTTTCTTAAATTTTTTCGTCCTCCTTTTCATTGTAAAAAAATTGGTCACCTTATAAATGTACACTACTACTCATTTTTACTGTGGTCACTAATTAGCGTTCTAAAGATGTATGCATTTACTAGCAAATTCTGCAATGTATATGCGAGCGTGAAGGGAAAGATATGTAACGATTTTTCTTTAAAAAAACTCGTGTAGGGGAGATTCGGGTAAGTTGACCAAGCGGGTAAGATGACGAAATCGAGGTTTCTTTGAAACCCTGCAGATGACAGCGCTCATCAACAAGTAAGAGCTTCAGAATATACCACCAAAGCGTTCATGGTAAATGTGAGAAGAATCGGCCGCATTGTTTTGATGACACGGACAGTATGAACTTATATTGAAAACAAACTACTACTTATACTGAAATCCCTATCTTCATACTGCCAGACTCAGAGCTATACAGACGTGCCTTAGTGACGCTCCAGATTTTTACCTTGTGGTGATTTTTCTTGCTCTCGCTTGGGCGTGTTATACCTAGTTACGGTAGAGCACGTCGGACTAAGCAATTGTAGCCGACTTTTTCTTGGATCTTGTATTTGGTGACGTGCTTCGTGCGCGCCCTTTTGGATTTTGTGCTTTTCGAATTTGGATTGCCACCTGCGTTTTTCCCACGTGGTTGTGCTTTTCGGATTATTTAGACTGATTTTATCCTCTCTCGACTATGGATTTGGACAGTGCCCAACTGGAATTGACGCGGACTATTGCCGGTGAGCTGGATGAGGAACATGCTCAGTCTCTTAAGGAAGTCATGAATGCCTACGGAGATTCTCTGCCGAAGGATGGATCTGTATTCACGTGGAACCATGATGTGAAGCAAGCTATGAACTTCTGCGGCCTCGTGGTTTACGTACTGACACTACACATCGAGAAGATACTCATCAACGGACTGATCGGACAGGACAAGGACCAAGTCTCCCGGATAATAGGTTCGTTTGTTTCTGTGAACTCTTTTTTATTGACCCAGGACATAGAGAAATTTAAGATTAGTGATATTTATGTATTGTATAAATGTGAGGATAATTGTTTAAAAAGTAAATTTATTGAAACTAAAGTGCTAGAAATAGGATTGATAAATGAAATTAAAACTGATGATAAATTTAAACCGGTCTTAAATCCAAATAAAAGGGCTAAGATAGAGGAACCTTCCACTACGGAAGTTCCTACAAAAAATCGGTATGAAGTGTTAAACCTAAATTCTAATGACCATGATAACATGGACTGTAGCATTGTAACTGATAATCCTAAAGATGTAAATGTAAATGATAATTCTAATGAAGTAAATGTTACTAACCAAAAAAGTTATGCTGAAATTGTTAGCCAAAATGTAGAGTATAAAATTGTGCAAAAACCTAAAACGGTTGAAAATAGTGCTAGGGAAAAAAGTTATGATATTGAGAAAAAAAACAAACAAACGGAATGCTTCTTCATTAAATTTAATGACAATTACAAGGCTCGTCTCAAAAAACTAAACGAGATTACAGAAAATAAAGTATCTGGCAAGCTTACAGGAGACATGCTAAAATTGATACCTAAGGACGCTGCCGCCTATAGGGTTGTTCAGCGCCACTTAACCAGCGAGAAAATCCCCTTTCACAGCTTATATCTTAAAACTGAAAGGCCGAAAAAGGTAGTTTTGAAGAGGCTACCAACCAGTTATGACATCGAGACAATAAAACTTACCTTAACAACCGAAGGGTTAGATGTAGTCCGGGTTTCTCAATTGAGAAACACTAAAACGAGATTGCCCCTGCCAATCTTCCTTAGGACTGCGGATGACTGGCAGAGGGTCTACAGACTAATAAGATTTGGTTACATGGCTGTGAATGAAGAGGCCTTCAGAGCACGGGGCTTTAAGATCTGCTACCGGTTCCAACAGTTCAACCATTCTTCTGACAACTGTTCAATGCCACCTAAATGTCTTAAGTGTGCTGAGAACCATTTGACACGGGACTGCCAGAGACCCAGGTCGGAGAAGGTAACGTGTGCAAACTGCAAAGGAGATCACCTGGCAAACTTCAGGCAATGCCCGAAGAACCCATGATACAGAGGAAAGGCACCGGAGCATACCCCTCTCCCCCCCAAAGTCAGATACCCCCTTGGAGGCAAAAGGCCCTCGAACTAAACACCCAGGCACCCCGGCGTCAGGGCTCCTCGCACACTGTGCCACAGTTAAATAGAAATCAACCTTCAGCACCTACCAGATCGGTGCAAGAGCAGCCCCCCCCCCCCCCCAAAAAAAAAAGAGTTAACTCTGGAGGAAATTAAAGTTGCTACCATAGATATAAAAAGGAGAATGGAAATTGATAAAGCCAGACAGGCAAAACTAGCTCAGGAATCTAAACTAGTAAATCAAAAAACCAAGTCAAATGAAGATATCAAAATGCGTGAAGCTAAAACAAAACGAGTCAGTGAAGAAGAGCTCTCGCAAACCTAGCTGTTAGATAAAACAGTTGAAAAAAGACAAAAGATTACCGAGATCCAAAAGGATACTCACAAAAAAGTTCAAACCGCGGTTGAGGCTGAGGATATGGAAGCTGAATCTGAACCTGCTGGAAACTCCAACGATGAGAAGATGGAGGAAATTCTCAACCTCATCAGAGGGTTTATCAGCATGTTCAATTTAGACGACTTAAAACATCTGCTGATGCAGTTCGCAGAGTTAATACGAAAAAAGAGCTATCCAATGTCAATGGTTTTTTAGGCCTTTAAAATAATCGCGGATTTTAAAAATAACAGTGAGAATCAAACCCGTCATGGATAGGTCCCAAAAAGAATCCTTTAAAATAATATTTTGAAATGCGAACGGCATATCTCCAAGAATAAATGAACTTAGGAACTATGTAAACGAAAATGACATAGACGCCTTGTTAATTCAGAAAACTAAAGTTAGAGAAAATAAAAACTAAATATAACCAACTATAATAGCTATCATAATTTTAGCCCAAATACAACTGCTAGACGGCCCCATGGAGGAACAGCAATATACATTGAAAGAAATATTCCCCACGAGGAAGTAAATAACATAAATCTTCAAGGTGTAGAAAATACCAGTATAAAAATAAAAATAAATAATACAAACCCCTTTATCCTACTTTCGATATATGTCAAACATACGAGTGGAATAAATGTAGCTGGGCAACTGGAACTGCTTTTCTCGCGATACCCGAACACCATACTAGCGGGCGACTTCAACGCGCACCACCGTAGGTGGGGCTGTAGAAGAGCCAACACACGCGGTACACACATAAACAGACTGCTGAGCACAACAAACATCAACATTATTGCACCATCGAGTCCAACCTGCTTCACATGCGGCAATGGTTCTTTCATAGATTTTGTCCTTACAAGAAACATAGACTACGCCCACACTATTAATACCCTAGATGAATTCGACTCGGATCATCTACCGGTACTGGTGACATTTGATCTGAACACACACCTCTTCCAGCCTCTCTGGGACAAGAGAGGGTGAACTGGAACGTATTCAAAAGAGCACTATTCGAGCCGCACTTAGCAATACCTGACATAATGTCACGGCGGATATTGACTCTGCCACGCACACACTCACAACAGAAATCAAGAGCGCAATTGCCTCTGCTACAACACATCGTGAGTCACCAAAAACACCCACACTTTCCCACCATGTCAGACAATTAGTAAGACAGAGGAACAGAATTAGAAAGACATGGCAGGCTAATAGAGACCCTACCTTAAAAGGGAGCTTAACCGACTCACATGTAAAGTCAGGGAAAAAATCGTCGCGGAAAAGCAGCAACAGTATAAAGAGTTAATCAAATCGCTTAACCCAGAAGACGTGTCGCTCTGGGAATTCGCCAAGAAACTTAGGAAACCGCAAAATAAACTCCCGCCATTATTAGATGGCAATAATACCGCGTATTCAGATGAAGAAAAAGCCGAGGCGCTTGCAAAGCATTACGAAAAGCAATTCGAACCAAACCACGATTTAATGTGTCAGGACACCCTAAAAACGATCAGGCAAACACTAAATAACTTCAGAAACTCCCCGGTCACGGCTGGAATTAACCCAGCCACCCCGCAAGAGATAGTCGAAATTATCAAAAACTTAAAGAACCGTAAGAGTTCAGGACACGACAAAATCAGGAGCGTAGCGGTCAAAAACCTACCCTTACATATAATTTTTTTCATGACCATTTTAATAAATAAAATACTAAAATTTAACTATTTCCCTAAAGAATGGAAGGACGCGATAATTATACCGACCTATAAGGTAGGAGAGGATGCCACAATTCCAGCCAACTATAGACCAATTAGCCTACTATCAACACTTAGTAAAATTACTGAGAAAATAATTCTTAAGAGACTGAACACGCACCTTAGTGAGAATGAGATTATCATTCCGGAGAAGTTTGGATTTCAGCCAAAACACTCCACCACTCATCAACTGCTGAGAGTGGTAGAGTACATATCTTCTGGACTAAATACCAAGACACCCACAGCTGCAATTTCCCTGGATATACAAAAAGCCTTTGATAAAGTGTGGTACCGCGGTTTAGCATACAAATTGATCACTCTAAAAGTCCCTGACGCACTAGTCAAACTTTTAATTTCATACTTAAATAGCAGACACTTTCAAGTCAGAGTAAAAGATAGCTTATCTACACCCAAGCTCATAAAAAGTAGTGTACCGCAAGGATCCATCCTGGGCCCGACACTTTTTAACATATACCTGAATGACATCCCCAGGACTCCAAACACCGAGCTGGCAGTCTATGCAGACGACAGTGCGATACTTGCAAAACATACTTATCTCACAGTAGCGATAAGACCAAAGGTATACCAAGTCAGAAAGCTTCTCTCACATCACACGCCAAACGTCGTTTTATCGCCAGTTCTGGTACACTATTTTTGCAACTCCTGCAAAAGCGGAGAGAAAGACGATTACTTTTAATCCGCGATATTGTTCATGAAGACAGATTAGATACATTTGTATCCCATTATTTAAATCATGTTTTATGTACATTTTGGTTTTAAAGTAATACTATAAAAATACATGTATTTAAGACCTTTTTGTACTGCACACAGATTGTTTGCAATGAGTGTAAGAAATGTTCCACCCACATATATAATTTATTATTTGAATAAAACGTTTATATGCGAGATTTTGGAGTAAATATATGTGTAGGATCCGTATGTTGTTCAATACTTATATTGTACAACAATCAGTGACGAAAATTGAAGATTATTTGAAAGGAGGGAATATTTGTCACTTTAAAAATGCAAAATTTGTGACATTTTAAGGAAATTTGCTTGACATTTTCGGTTTGTGGGAGGAATAAATATTACCTTTCTGACATACCTAGTATAATGAATCGTATTTCAAGGTGGACGTTTCAAAGTTTTCGGAACCCGTGGGATTCCGCGACATGATAGTTTCATGTAAATTGTCTTAAATTTAAAAACGTGTAAAATTTTGATGCATAATTTGGACAACAGGGGATATTTCTTATTTTGGTGGTCCACCATCAAATTAAATTTCAAAAGGGTTTCGTGACAAAATGAATTTGAAAAACACTGATATAATGTATAGGGAAAGTATTATGACGAGGTTGAAAACTCGAATTCTACTTTGTGTTTTCGACGGTAGAGCTTGTTTCAAACATCCCTGAAATCGAATCGAATGTTTTTAAAGTGATATCTATGTGTGTGTGTGTGTGTGCGCGCGCGTGTGTATGTGTGTGTGTGTGTGTGCGCGCATGTATATTAATGTGTGTAGTATTTGCATGTATATTAGTGTGTGTGTCCTTGAGTCAGAGGATGCGATATCTAACGAACGGATGGAACGTTTCAAACAAAAAAAATTTCGATTATTACAATCAGTGATTACTAAAAGTCTATTGATCTTATAAGCAATCGAATATTTGGAAACCAGTTCCAAACTTTCGAATGAAATTTTGAAAAAAATCATAAAAAATTCAGAACCTTTAATATTGTTACATAAAATATCATTTTTTATTTAATTTTTTATTATAAAATAATTAACATAAACTTCGGGATAATAGCATGAACCATTCTTGATATATTGTACGTTTTTCAAATAAATTTTAAAAAATGCATGAAATTAAAACAATGCTAACTACCGTAATATGTTTCCACTCCATATACAATATTATGTGACAACGGTGTTAGCATCATTCTGGTATTTTATTCACGAGACACTGTTTCACAATAGTTTTGTATTTTGACATCAAACAATTCGTCAAATGTAATTTATTAGTTTCTCTGTCTGTCTGTAATGCTTGTCGATAAATTAACAAAATATCGTCAACTTGACATTTATTTAAAATGTTTCCAAATTGGCAAAAATGACACTAAATTAATAAAAATGATGTCAAATTGATGAATACTCAATATCTTGGAAAATGAAGTTTAATTTATTTGATAATTCCTGTCCCTTTGGGGAAATTAATATTCTTGATTTAAGATATGTTGAGTTTCGCGGTTATAATCGTTTCAAATGCAATATTTGCACAAAATAAAAATTAATTCGGTTAAGCTATGAAGGACTCAAAGTCATTGAAGCCTTTTTGATACTCCCACCCATTTTATTCACCCTCGAGTGAGAAACAAAAATATTAAGCTCCGTTAGGTTCTGTCCCGTTGTCGATACTATAAGCATGGGTGCCCATAGCACTTTTCCAGACGTTAAACTCAATGATATGTACAATATCGACTACCTTTATCCCCACATTTGGGACCTTGAATGTCCAGAGGAGTGGAAGTGCCTCCTTTCCCTCCCCTATGGGCGCTCATTGCAAAAACTCCCTACTTATACTAGTAACCTCAGGACAGAACCTAACGGAGTAGTTTCGATTTCCCCAGTGGTGGAAAAATGGAGTCTTTACAGACTCCACAAAAGTTTCCGTGAAGTCTAAAGCTTTACACACTTATAGCCACCAGGCCAACGGCCGTACCGTGCTGAAAACACCGGTTCTCGTTAGATCACCGAAGTGAAGCAGCATCGGGCGCGGATAGTACTTGGTGGGTGACCACCTCGGAACGCCGCGTGCTGTTGGCCATCTCGGGTGCGGTATCCCCGTGGTTTGCGCGCTAGATTTGCACGCTGCCACAAAATGTCGCCGTGTTCATGCGGAGTACGATCACGTTAAACATGTGGGTCCGTAAGTCCTTCCGAGAGGTTGGTGGTAGGGGAAGGAGGGTACGGTCCCTGTGGATGCCTCCCCCACTGGGTTCCGGTCTAAATTGGGTGGCACTTCCCGGCCGTCCATACAGTTACCTTACACCTTTCTGGTAGGTCGGACGGTCTGGGTCTCAACAACAACACTTATAGCCACCCCCTTTCCCAGCCACACACTTTGCTACCATTAACCTTAGGGTTGATCGTGTGGTCTGGGTCTTCAACACTTATAGCCACCCCGACCACTCAAATAGCTGCTGTAAGCCCTCTGGGTCAGTCGAGTGGTTTGGGTCTGCAACACTCATAGCCACAGAATACTATATTAGTCTGTGCTTATAGCCATCTCTCCCTGCCACTCAAACAGCTGCTGTAAGCCCTATAGGGCTAGTCAAATGGTCTGGGTCTTCAACATTTATAGCCATGGGTGCCCATAGGGGCGTTCAAAGTCACAAATGTAGATATCAAGCTAGTCAACATTGTACTTCTCATCCATGAGTTTACCCTCTGGAAAATGTTCTATAGGCGCCCATAGGGGAGCGCGAGGGGGCACTTTCGCTCCCGCGAACGTTCAAGGTCAGAAATGTAGGTATTAAATTAATAGATATTTACCTCCCATCCTTGAGTTTGGCCATCTCAGGAATAAGTTTTATGGGCGCCCTTGAATCGTACTCGTTCGAAACAAGGTCGACCTCTCCTGCAGTTACCACACTATATTTTGATCGTACTATATTTTGACACACACACAACCAAACTCTTTCTCTCTCGCTCTCTGTGTCTCCCTGCCTCCCTTTCACCAGTATTCTAATCACGTTAATTACATGATGATCTACCTAATTCTAATTTTTTCAGAATGCAGCTACATATAGAATTTCGTGGCTGTACGTACTCTCTCTAATTTAATATCTCTAATTTCGAATAATGTTTTAATCTCATTTATTACAAAATATTCTACCTGTTTCTAATTTTCTACAGAATGCATCTACATATAAATTGCCATAGTGATACGTGCATTCGCACCCCACAGATAAACAGACACACACGGATGGAAATATTTCCCAAAATGTTCGAAATGTGTTCATGGTGTCTTTAAGTGTATTTTTTTCGTCTAAATGTCGTGATTATCCGTGAACTTCCTCTATACAATAGCATTAGAAAATAATAAAATGATTCTTTAATTGAGTCAATACTGAATTAATTTAATTCTAATCTAAGAGATAATGCATTTAAAAAGTGTCTATATTGCTTAATTGTAAGTTATATATCGGCGATAAGCCCATATTGCTAAACTGTAAGTTATATATCGGCTTCTTTAATCTAATCAATATTGAATTAATTTAATTCCAATCTAAGAGACAATCCATTTAAAACGTGTCACTATTGCTAAATTGTAAGTTATATATCCTATAAAAAGATAAACCAACTTGCGAGAGTCCTTTCTCTTGATGTGGCTGCTACAGTAACCTTGAGAGAGAGAGCGCGCTCCTTCGTGTATCACGCTGGCGATAAAACGAAGTTTGGCGTCTGATTCGAAAGAAGGCTTTCTGGCTTAGTATACTTTTTGGCCTTCCGCCTCACAGTAATGCACAGACAGCTACAACAACACTTAGACATACTCCAAACATAGCTGAAAAATGGCGAATAAAATTAAACCCCAATAAATGCCATTGGATTTACTTCTCTAGGAAGCATGAACCCCCGCCGCCTCTGCATATAAACAACCAAGCACTATGCGCGGAAAAATCAACTAAATACCTAGGTGTAACGATGGACTCCCACCTAACTTGGAAAGTGCACGTAACAAACATAATCAAAAAAGCGCATAATGCCACAGGAGCTTTATACCCAATAATAGGAAACGGAAATCTTAATTATCAAAACAAACTTCTAATATACAAATCGGTCATCCGCCCGGGAATGCTGTATGCAGCACCCGTATGGGGATATGTAAAACTACCATAGACTTCTTAGAAACAAGACAAAATAAAATCCTAAGGTGTATCAGGAAAGCCCCTAGATATTTAAGGAACTCTGTGATTAGAAAAGGCTTTAAAATAAAAACCGCGAGAGCTCAAATTAAAAAGCTAGCTTTAAAATTCTACGACAACCTGCCTTCAGTTCCAAATGAACTTCTATTCAGTCTACTTGATTATGATCATCGCAAGACCAAATCTCGTAAGAGACCCCGTGCAATACTTAACCTTGAATAACCAGATTTAGGTAAACCCCTTCACTAGCAACTGAAATTAATTAAAAATCTCGATCAATATGTTTCAACTTTAAAAAATGTTCTGAATCCTTAAACTGCAAAATTGCTAGGTAACCTTCAGATCTGCATCAACCCCCCAAACTGACTAAACCCAAATGTGCAATAAACTGCCACACTAGGAGCTAAGTCAAAAATAAAATAGTAAATAAAAAAAAATTCGAGTCTCCATATCATGGGTCAATGAAATAATGTCACAGCATGAAGATACGAACCATATATTGAGATTGGAGATTAAAGGCGTTTCGCGCCTGGTGCTCTGTCCTGTACGAAAGCTCTTTCTAAAGCACAACATGTATCGTTATAAATTGCATATCCACCAGGAGATACAGCCCACCGTGGCTAGGGGCTCCAAAAGCAGCGTCAAACGCAACGGGCGTTGATTCTTATACTGGATCGAAACTGTAGCTTATCCAACGGGTACGATCACGGATTGGTCAAAAATGCGTAAAAGTAAATCAGTTTTCTGAATGCTTTTATGATGACATAGTTTGTTAAATTCCTGAATATTCATACAGGAAACGGTTGCACCTGTGTCTAATTCTAACAAACATTTCCGGGAAGTGCCACCCAATTTAGACCAGAACCCAGTGGGGATGGCACCCACAGAACTTGCACATATGTACTTACGGACCCGCACGTTTAACGTGATTGTACTCCGCGTGAACACGGCGGCAGTTTTGGCAGTAGCGGGAATCGAACCCAGGCCATCCGAGTGCAATTCCCGCGCGCTAACCGCTGGGCTGTCGCGCACCCCAAATCTGTACTTTTCGCCATTTCAAATGGAGCCGGACTTAAATGGTCGGTAAGCAACTTCACGACTTCGTTATACTTCAAATCAGAAGGTTTCATCGGTGTGGAAATATTATTCAGTATTTTATACGTAGGAGCTCCCATCGAACTTAGCAGTGCTGCCAACTCTGAATTCTTCTTTTAACTTCCTTCACTCGGAATGACACTTCCATCCTTTCAATGCACGACGAAAATTCTTAATCTGTGGAACAATACGTATCAAACTGGCCCATGGCCATCCTCGTCGCTACTGCTGTGTATTTACACCGAGGAACAAGTGATACACTCTCAGAACTCAACTATTTTTATTCACACACCTCACTTACAAGTGCAGCGTCTTTGTAGCTGCCTTCGTAGAAGCGTTCAGTCAAGGCCACCTAGAATAAATTTTAGATAGCCTTGGTTCAGTCCCGTATACTGGGCTGACGTCACTTCGGTGATATAATAGATTTGTATATGCCACAGAATTAATGCTACAATATCTCGAGAACGAGCGACTCATGTCAGTTGTCAAACTTTCAAAAAAAATTTTATGTATTTAAAAAATAAATAGAAAAACAACCAAGGGTTACCCCTTGGTTGTTGTATTGTAATATTTACTAATGATAAATAATTAATTCTTACGGATCACAATAAGTATTACGGCCGTTTAAGGGTGAGAGTCAGTAAATCTTCTGCCCTATCCGCGCTTTGTTAACTTTCGCAGCACACGTTTTTCGCCGAAATTCTGCTCAAACAGTTGCGAAATATTTTCGGAAAGATAAAATGCAATGCTTAGATTATATTAAAACTAAATTTAATATCCAATAAAACATAAAATATATTTTTTATTTTAATACAAAATATTTTTGGTGCTGCCATCTGTTGTAGTAATTTAATTCATACCGATTATTTTTATTTTTTTAATGAACATTTTTAAATATCTATTCCTTCTAATACAGTATTAAATACAACAGATCATATAAAATAATGCCACATTCACGGAAAGGTAATTTCTCATTCTATAAATTTGATAAGGGGATCTGAATGTACATGAATGAGGATTGCAGCTTTGTCTTCAAGTACGTTTCCATGATTGTGGCATTATTATATATGATCTGTTGTATTTAATAGCATATTAGAAGAAATAGACATCTAAAAATGTTCATTAAAAAATTAAAATAGTCGGTATGAATTAAATTACAACAGATGGCAGCACCAAAAATATTTTGAATTAAAATAAATATATTCTATGTTTTATTGAGTATTAAATTTAGTTTTAATATAATCTAAGTATTGCATTTTATCTTTCAAAAAATATTTCGCAAGTGTTTGAGCAGAATTTCGGCGAAACATGTGTGCCGCGAAAGTTAATAAAGCACAGATAGAGCAGATTTACTGACGCTCACCCTTAATGAACAAAATATTTGGAATTGGAAATCAAAAGATTGGAAAAGTTAATTTAATTAAATTTCACTCAGAATTGGTAACTATCCTGTCAAACTACACCTCAGTGTTCTCAATAAGTGAAATTCCTTCTAAATGGGCTGCAGCATTAAAATATACTTCCTCCTGTTATTTCAATAGTAACTTCTTACCAGTACATGTTTCCTTTAAAATTGATAATTTGCTACTTATAATAATTTCTCTATATTATCAAAGTGTATCTCTATACACAAATAAAAGTCCCATTTAAGAAAACACAAAGTTTTATTATAATTTTACATAAAGATAATCGATTGCAAATTAGTTACTCTGGACTAATATAAATGAAATGTGCAATACGTTGTTTAAAATTAAGCAGTACAATCAATATTATACATCCTGGAAATTCATTAACAAAACAAATAAAAATCTGGTGTGGACAGCATATTCCCTATAAATTTAAATTCATTTTCTTATTTTTTATTTCATTACCTTTTATTGCATTGAGTTTAATAGCAGAAAATAACATGGATACTTTTCTGATATTATACCTAATTTTCATTTTTAATGCATCTGTTTGCTTTTATAGACATAATGTTTGGTTCTGCAGAGGTGTTTGGTTTGATGAGTTGATGATAAGAATTTAATGGTGCAATTATTTCGGTTTAGTGGAAGTGATAAATGCACAGTATGAAGTGGTGAAAGAATGAATACCAATTTTTAATCAAATTTAGCCTCTGGCATGTGGCCTAGCTTAATCATATGGCTTAAAGGAAGTATGAATCGATATGAATTTGGATAGGGAACAATTTAGAATGGGGCAATTTTTAAAATTAGATTGCATATTCCCCCCCCCCCCCCCCCCTGAAAAAAGAAAAGGCCTGGGAATTTGTGACAAAGACTTCCCTAGTGATATAATTGCTTGATTTAAAAAAAAGTTGCTTTACTTTCTTTACAATAACATTGAAGTACATGAAGAGTTCTGAAGAGTGAGCTTTAATGAGTACGAAATTGTAACAAACTAATATCTGAAAATATATTCAAGTTTTTATATTGGGATTTGTGTAATGAAATTAATATAAATGGTTTGATATAAAAATGAAAAGTTACAAGATCAGAACTAGCAAGCACATTCACTCATCCTCAGTGTTTGTGTTGTTCGTGGTGGTTGATGGGATCAGTTAACTAAAGTTTTACATAAATATAAAAATTGAAAAAGTCAAGTTCAAAATGACTGAAAGGTCATGGGATCACTATTAAAATAAAATGAAATCTAAGTAAAAATAGTAAGAAGATACATGATTAAATAAGTTATATTTAAATAAAGACACCTATTTACAAAATCATTACACTTCCTTATTTTTATTACCTACTTAGTCTCCTCAAACCTGAGATTATAAAAGGTTAATTTCCCTCTTTCATCCAAACCATGTCAATTCTATATTAAAATCATATATTTTTATTAAAAATAAAATAAAATAAAATATAAAGTAATTGTATAATAAACTGGCAGTTCAAAATTGAGCTTAACCTTGCTGGTACATTGGCATGGGGTTAAGATTTGAGCAAAATTTAAAGAAGGTGGTGATTCAGCTTCTACTTATTCCGCTGCAAGTTTCTGCCAAGATATCATAAAATTACCTGTTTCCATTCCAAAATGCATATTTATTTTTATCATCATAAATTCTTACATCTTTCATTCCTTGGAAGAAGCATGATATAGAAACAAGAAGAATGGTAAGTTCAAAGGTAACTAAAACCTTGTCGCCCCGAATAGAATATTTCAGATTATACTTGTCCTCATCTACATATTCAAAATATAGTTTAATTATCCTCATTGTTAATATTATTCTTACACTTGACATGGAAGGAAAAAAATATTAATGCACTTTAAACTAATATAATAAATAATTTAATATACTAAATCATGTAAAATTTAAAAATATTGTATAATTCAAAACACTTACCTTTAGAATATTAAAAATAATATTAATAATAATATAAAATTATCTAATAATGTATATCTTTAAGAACCTTTAAATATCATATTATGATCATACCACAGTACATCAATCTATTAATTTATATCAAAAGAAAAATATGGACATAATAAACCAAATATTCATTAATTTAATTTTCCACAAAAAAAGCTATTGTAAATAATCATTTAGAAGAATGCTAAAATAGTATTGAAGTGGACAGGGATGTGTTCTATGACCTTGACACACTACGTAATAAATTAGTTCCGTTTTTGAAGATGAGCAAAGAACTGTGATTCCAAAATAGAAAATTGCAGGACAAGTTAAGAAGAGACACAGTTTATCTCTTAAATGTGAAGTTCTCAGCTTTCAGCAAATGAGGATCATCAATATAAAGGGAAAGCACAGAAATTTTGTTCAAACATTGAAAATAGGTCAGTCTTCACACTGGTGGACACAAACAGAAAAATCCTGTGTCTTTGTGCAAAATTTCTGCTTCCTCGTATTCATACCAGAAGAAGCAAAACACAAATACAGTTTTTGTATCTGTATTGTTTAAGAGTTCAGCAATGTTAAATATTTTGTATCTGTTGACGGGCTATTGACCAACCATATTTGTGACTATGACTCACATAATCTGTCTTTGTAAAGTTCTCAATATCTATATCAGATATACTTTTGGTTAGGGAGGTTCATATCATGTGTGTTTTGGTTGATTTTAATTTTGATGATCAATATAGTTAGATGCATTGTAGTTTAATTTTAATACTATACATTTCCTAAATCAATTTATTCTTTAGATTTGCTTTCTTAAAGCTATAAGCCTGCTGTATGCTAACAGTCTTATATATTCCCATTTATCTGTTAGCATAGGTAAAATAAGATTTTCATCCTGTATAAAGAATCCATATCTTTATCAACAACTTCATTAAACATTCATTATCAACAACTTCTCAAAAAACAGTCTGCATATACCGGGAATATATCCTCAATCACCACAGATGGCATTATCTTGCAGTTATCAAAAGATTTCATTTCATATGAATCCATCCAGACTGTGGCATATACTTTCAGGATATAAGTCACAAGGATTGTGAGGCTATTGGAAGAAGATTCTAAGGATATGTATAACCTCAGTATTCGGTTTGTTGCTGCTATCCATTGAGAATGGACTATAGGTCCTGTTTTTCTGTTTAGATGGTCATTTAGATAATTTCCACCTGAAATGGTATAAATTGTCTCTCTGAAATACCTTTGGTCATCACTGAGGTTCCTTATTCTTTCGATCTACACCGTTCGACCTACCCAAAGGTATAAGCTATCAATTTGAATGGCTAGGACAGTGCCACCTAATGTAGACTGGAACCCAGTAGGGACAAAAATCCACAGCACGATTCATGCCCATTTTTCCAAATGAAATTCCCTGAGTTTTCCAGGTTTACCCTGTTGTCTTCATCAAAATTCCAGGTACTATGTATTACTATTTTAATGCCAATTTAAAAATAATTTTAAATTTATAACTGATACTTACAGTGAATACACAACAGTGAGAAAAAAATATTCAAAATAACTCAAAATTTTTCATCTTTGTATACAAATTTATTGGCATATACAGTACAACCTCGAAAATCTGAACTTTGCCAATTTTGGATTTTAGAATTTTCTGGATTATAGAGTTTGTATAAAATTCAAACTTAATATCAACTAAATACACTATAAAACCTTATTTCTAGTAAAAATAATGACAAAAAGTCAAGTTAACCTATAAAAAAATATTATTTAATACAAAAAAAATGGAACAAAAAAAATTTTAAGAAAAAATATACATATACAAGAAATAAAAAGAAAGTTCACATTTTATCATTTTGTTTAAATATTTGAACTAATGTTCATTGTTTCATTAATTTTAGTTTGTGGGAAAGCAGTTTTATTTTTATCCTGCAGGTAGATAGGCATTATTTCCTGTTTGGTTATGAAGCTTTTTTGTTCAAGACCTTTAATTGCATGATCGACTGTTTGTACATGATTATCAATAGGTATTTTTTCTGTCAACCCCCCCCCCCCCCCACACACACACGCACACTTCAATTCACTGGCGAAATGTCTCCATATTTTTACTTTCTCATACTATAGAATAGAGAAAGTGTTGTTTTCACGAATATTTTCTATTTCGAGATTTTGATGCCAATACATGTTTTAGGATCTGCTGAACACATTTTGAGTATTTTAGAGTAATACCCATCTGTTGTTGATTGCTAGTGTACATGATAATTGCCTTATATACTGCTGGATTTTCATGAAACTTTATATCCGGCTTTGTTATAAAAAATCTAGAACTAGATAAAATTTTTTGAAATTCAAATGAAAACTTTCTAGAGTGAAATTTCATATTTTCTATGGCAGCATGAAATAAAAGTTTGCATAATCATGCATAAAAGGGATTATTTACTCAATGATCACGAAACTTAACAGCTTCAATTATTCTAGTAATGCCACTCCACTGATAAATATTTCATTAGTGAAAAAAAAAAATATCAGTAGTTTTAAGACTTTTTCAGTACTCAGGTTAAGAAATGATATATATATGCTCACATAATACAAAAATGCATATACAAAAATTTATTTAAGCATATATATAATTATGCATTAATATATATATTTATATTATAAGTTTTTTTATCCAGTTAAAAATATTTTATATTGAAAACAAACATTTCAGTTTGATAAAGCACAAGTATTTACTAATATGATAATAACAAATATTAATCTTTAATAAAAAATAAAATATAGCAATGCATTTATAGATGTGAATATATCAATTTTAATATATCCTTGCCAAAATAGTTGCTGTTTTATTTGCCTAAATCATTATTTTAATACCACTTTTTGGAAAATATCCCTTCAAAAGGTTAATATCCATTTTTCAAAATAGAAAACTATGTATTAAGCAAACATAATTAAAAAATGAACCTTAATAAGTAACCAGAATATAAAAATATGCTAGTCTAGTCAATCAAATATGCAATATTTAGAAGATGGAGATAGATGGAAAAAAATATTAATCGACTCTCGGCGATTCACAAGAACATAAATTGAATTGCGCAATTGCACAGTTTATGCACAAATAATTATAAAATTAACAGTTCAGCAATTTATGCGAAATTTAACAACTTATAAGAAGTACTTTTATTACTTTCATGAAAAAACAATCTTTTACATTCCATGCAGCGGTAAATCATCATTGTCACAGTGATTTGATTGGTATTACCGTGAACGTGGCTGTAAATCTCTGTTATCATGTTAATTTGATTGGCATTAAGGCATACATGGCTATAAACCCCCGTTATCACGTTAATTTTATTAGCATTAATGCCCACACAGCAAGGGCGGATCCAGGGGGAGGGCGCACGGGGCGCGCGCCCTCCCTGAGAATAGGATTGCAAGGTAGGAAAAAAATAAAAATATAAAATTATTTGAAAAATAAAAATATAGGAATTAAAAAAAAATATATACAGGAATGAAATATGCTAAAAAAAATCCGACAACATAATCTAAAGTAGAAAATATAAGCTGAACTCAAGAAAGTATCTAGAAATTAAAAAAAACATGGAGTCCAGTGTTTCATTCAAGCATATCTTCGGGAAACGAAATCCCCTGCTGACGAGTATTCGCCCCCCCCCCCCCCGTCAACATTTTATATTAACCTAGTTTCTATTTATGTGACACAGCACTTAGATATATGTATACTGGGCAAATAGAAATCCTGCCCCCCCCCATACATTTTCATTCGCCTCCTTCCCGGCCGATAAGCCCTAAAAGAAGTACTGGGCAAAATTTTCTTTGAATTTTCAAAGATTTTCAAAGGTGCGATTTCAGAGCGGTAATAGCTAATTGAGTTGAGCAATTAATTTATTAAAATTTTATTGTATTATGCCTTATTTTTCGGTATTTTGTAACCGGGACGAACTATGTACCAAAAGTTAAATGCTGTAGGAAAGTTAAAGGTTTTCGGAGTTTAATAAACGAAAAGAAAATTACCGTGAACATGAAACTGAAACTCATGGACTATAGAGTACTGAAACCTGCATACATTGCAGATTCTGATCTTTTGAGTGCGATACGAATGTCTATCTTACAATCGACCTTTTTAATTGGAAAGAGAACTTTTTAGTGGATCGTTGATGCCATGATTCATGGAATGCCTTCCTTGATCAGTAATTCCTCAACGTGTGAAGTCGAGACATCGCAGCACAAGCCAAGGGAGAATTGGGGTTTGTCAATTTCTACAACGCACTAATCTTGAGTTATGCCTTGATTTCGGAGAGTTGCATATGCGAGATTGCATATGATACAATACACTGTTCTAAAGTTATGTCTTGACTTAGGTGGGCGTTGATTGCATATGCAAGAATATGCAATAGAATGTGAGAATATGCAATGCACAACGTACGAAAATAATGGAAAACTATGGAACAGACACAGTTTTTAACCAAAATCAGAATTAGAGGCATCGAACTAGAGAGAATTTTAAGGGGAACTAGTTTAATGATTTGTCTCTGTGGCTGCATCGGAGACGGTGAAACCTGGTTGAAGGGGGTGGGAGCAAGACTTTTCATAGGAAAGCGACTGATATTTTATCATACTATTTTCAATTTCCATAGCTAAAAACCTAGTCCACGTTAGTTGCGCCCCCGTGCAAAATTTTAGTTATGACCACTATGCAATTATATTGAGATTTCTTGAGCCAGGCGTTTTTGAGAAAAACGATGACAAAGATGACATTTGGGAGGATCCTGAAGAGCTTTGTTATGTTCAGCTCAATAATAAAATTATTTTTGGGTTTTCGTACTTTTTAAAGAATCGCAATTAACGGTGTATTCTTAAAGCTATATGATTAGCAGATATTATTTTGAATATTTTCTCCGTAATTAGTAGTTGTGCTTTTAGCTATTAATGCTGTTTCGACATCGCGATCAAACTCTGAAAAGTATGTAAATCACTATTCAGTATTGATTAATTTTGTTTTTCTTTTGTATGTACTTTTTGTGTGCACATGTGCTTTTCTCAAATATGTAATTCAAATAACAACAATGGTTTTAATTTTTTACATTTGCCAGTATATGCATACTGAGTATTTTCTTGGCAAGTGAGCTGATAAAATAGGACTTGCTAAAATATCATTGGAATGGTGATTCAGCTTACACGTATCCTTCATGTATCAACCAAAACGTGGTTGCAAAGAACAAAGGAAAGTTCAAGCAGTGCGTTTCGAAAAATAACATTGACTTGTGTTTTTGCGGTCAAAACAGGAATATTTCTGCATGTTTGTGGGCACAAGATATGTTGGGAAATACAATGCTGAGCCTGAAAAATGTTTAGTAACAGAGCCACTTAAAAAGTATTTAAAATTCACATGAAAAATAATTTTTTTAGAAAAAATAAAATAATAACACTGAATAACACAATAGGACGAGCTCATATATTTATAAAAACGTTCGTTCTACCAAATGTAGATAACCGGAACCAGATGAGCTTTTTCTGATAAAAATAAGTTGACGAGAACATGGTAAGGCTGCATCCAATGACAAAAACGATTCTGCTGTTTAGCCGCCAAAATATGTGACAGAGAAGTAGTCATCAGAGCTAGACACCAATTGTGAACCTACTAGGAACCAAGGAATCCTCAAAGTCCTTCGCTTTTGAATTGACAGTAGAGACAATATTATATAAAATCAATCAGAAATATCCTCTATAAACGCAACATTAAAACGGCTTGGAATGAGTTGATAACTTGCATTTGTGTCGATATTCTGAAAATGATTCTGACGCAGGTACAGGAAAAAATATTACAGTATAATATTTAATAAAATCATTGATGAATCTCCCAAGTTACAACTCTGTTTATCAGTGCGGTATTACTCAAATGCCATTGTAAAATAAAGTTTTGTTCGTTACGTAGATCTTCAATTAGAAGTTCTGGTCTTTGGAAAAATATTCTTAAATTCATAAAAGAACTGGAACTAGATCTGAATTTTGGCGTAGCGATAGGTTGTAATAGATTAACCGTAAATGTTTCGCAACTGTGTAGAATGTGACGGAAATTAAAAGAGAAGTTGTGAACGCCTCTCTCTGTCGTTGCAAAAATCATCATCTTAATTTGGCAATTTATAGTTACTGTAATGCTCCTTCCAACAGGAACGCACTAAGAACTGTAGAAGAAATTATCTCTTTTTTCAAGGCCACGTAAAAAATTATGCTGTACTGAGATACCACTTGGGTTTATTTCTTGTCCGAACACTGTTGAACCCGCTGAGATTAGTGACATGACTCAATTCTTCAGTTAAAAATTGATTTGAACTTCACAACAGCTTTAGTGAAACTAACACAATGCCATGATATAAGAACAGCGGCCAAAGCAAATCTTCTCAAAGGTATATCGCACTGTGAACTCATAATGGCCATATTTTCGTTGAATAATTCAGTGGTTATAACCAAACCATTAAAATATACTTTCTACAGAAGAAGAGCTTGGATGCACACAAATCCACTGTAAAAATTCAGCAAACGGTCAAAGTGCTAAAGGAGAGACTTACCTACTCTAAGAAGTTCTATACTGAATTAGTGATGGAGGAGGAAAGAGGGAATTGGGAGTTGAACTCGTCCATTCCAAGAATAGCTGGCAGACAGCAGCACCAAATTAATAATTTAATGGAAGGAGAATCCTTATCAACAGCGCACTGGAAGCGGACTTTTTGCGTTCTTTTGTCAAATATATCCTACGATTTTGAGAAAATTTTCGCTCCCCAAATGGTTCCAAATCATTTAAAAATTAGAGTCTACGGATGTAAAATCTTACTTCAGAAGGATTATCAAAGCATCATGCCATCTCATGAAACTACACGATTCAGACCAAGACACAATACAAGAAATTGTTGCAGAAGTAAAACTCCCTTGTCAGAGGACAAACTTCAACAAGTCTTTTTCGCTTGGCGTATTGGAGAAATTGAAGGAAGATGGCGATATTTACCCGCACCTTATTAAAGTGTACAAGACCACACTTTGGGTGTCAATTGTCACAGTAGAGCGAGGTTTATTTACTTTGCGAGGACTTAAAACTTGGTTGATATCTCAAATGGCCGAATACCGGTTAACAAGACTCGCTCTGATGAATGGATCATCCCCAAAATTAATTTTCAACAAAGGAAGTTAAATTTATTTTATAAATACTCATGGCTGAGATATGAAAAAAATAAAGATATTATTAAAAGATGTATGAGATATAAAACGATAGAAATGAAATATTAAAATATGAAAAATGATATTAAAATATATATCTATGAATGTGTTCGGATTTTTTTTTTCAGTGTTTTGCGAGTTCATTCAAGAGCATGCCAAACCACGACCACAAATTTAGCAAAATAAGTGTAAATTAGCTTTCTAGCTTTGCGCCCCACCCGAAAATTTTTTCTGGATCCGCCCCTGCCACACAGCCATAAATCCCCGTTGTTACGTTGATATTACCATGTACATGGCCGTAAATTTACATTAGTCTGCACAAAAGAAAATTTTCTATAGGAAACTATGCAAATTCTATAACTTGCAATATGGGGAAGTTTTCCGTAGAAACTACGGAGAATCCATAGTAATCAGCATCTTTGTGATGAGATCGGCAAGATGAAAATTCTCTGATTTTTCCAGAATTTGAATAAAAAATTGATTTTCCCTGCAATTTCCCTTACATTTTAGTCTACTTTCAAATTTTCAGTGTTCCAGAGTGAGCACGAACCCTGTCCACAGGGGCCATACTCTTCTACCACTGCCTCCTAACCTATGGGAGACTTTCGAACCCACAGATTTAAATTGCCCATATTCTACATAGAGTGATAGTTTAGCTAAAGCTGGAAATTGAACTTGGGTTGTCCGTATGCAATCCTTGTCCTATCAAGCCCCTGAAGTTCCTTATTCTATCTTTTTTAACTCAGACTGTTCGGCTGACTCAAAGATATGAGGTATCTGTTTGGATGGCCAGGACAGTGCCACACAATTTAGACCGAAATCCAGTGGGGCAGCATTCAAAGGGACCATACACTCCTTCCCCTGCAAAGTAGGTTCAATAGTTTTGGAAGGACTTTTGAACCCACAGATTTACTATGCCTGTACTCTGTATAAACACAGGGACAGTTAAAACAAAGTTGGGAATTGAACTTCGGTCCTACGAGTGCAATCCCTGTGCCTTAGGGCTATCCCACCCCAAGATTTCTTATTCTTTTCATCCAAACCACATGATCTACCCAAAGGTGTAAGATATCTGTTTGGACAGCTGGAACAGTGGTATCCAATTTAGATCAGAACGTAGTGAGAGTAACATCCACAGGGATAGTACCCTCCCACCAACCCCTTGGAAAGACTTTTGGAACCACAAATTTAATGTGCCCATACTCTGCATGCACACAGGGATAGTTTGGGCAGAGTCAGGAATTGAATTCAGGTCCTTTGAATGAAATCCTTGTGCTTTAACTACTGGGCTATCCTGCAGAGGGGATAGCCTAGTAGTTAAAATCCCCCTTCCTTGTTCTAAATTTTTCCATTTTCGATAAAGCAGTAACTTTTATTGCTTCAATTGGGACAACAGCAAGTTCTTTACAAGTTGCTATTGTTGAGCCAATAGGCCCAAAAATGCCTCTCAGACCACTCATCACACCATTCACTGTGTGTAGCAGATTACTTAATGAAATTTCATTTGGATCAAATAAATGGCACATTGCATGCCCCCTCCATGTTGTTTCCAAATATTGAATAATGCCACAATTTACTCCTATATTAACCGTGGTTTAATCGCATCCTATCACTTTCAAGTCAGAAAGTTTCTGTGCTTTTTGTTTAAAAAAATATTTAATGCCATTCATGATAGTTTTTAAATTTGCATCTGAAATCGTTGTATGACCAATATACATTAACTTTGGCTCTAGATCAATTGTAACATGTAGATAACATTTGATGACATTTATATTTCATTTTTTGCCCTTTTGAATTCTAACCATAGTTTATGGCTCCTGCCATTAAAATATAAGCCACATACAAGACTCTGAGCATAAGTAGTTATGCTATCGCATTTCAACACATTCCAATTTCATTTTCTGGAAATTTTGCTTCAATCAAATACTATTTATATGTCCCAGTCATGCAGCTGTAAAGAATCTTGCAAAGCAGTGCTGAATACAGCAGTACTGAATATAACAATCCACATTAAATGATGAGGTGTGTGTCAGTAAACTCACATACCAAAAAAAAAGCCAGTGTTTTGATTTAAAAGTAATAATAATGATAAGAATATCCATTTTTTTTAAAACTTGCTGCTGATAAAAATATTAATATGTATCCACAAAATTTTACAGAAATATCCTTGGCACCTTCATTGTTTTTATTAAGATAGATTTCAAACAAATCAAAATTATTTAATACAGATGGACAAAATCATTTAATATTTAATTAAAATAGTTTTTATATGTACATTCCAAAACCACCTAAAATTTTTGATTCCTTTGCCGGTGATCAAAATATTAATTTATTTTCACAAAATTTTACAATGATATCCCTAGCATTTTTATTAAATTAGATCTCCCAGCTAGAATTTTTACTTAAAATATTTTATATGTGCAAAATGCTGAAAAAACCTCAAAATTTAGATTCTTTTAACTTTCAACAGATTTTCCGGAGATCAAATTATTCTTAAAATGTGGAACTTTTTTAAAAAAATATCTTCTACTGATACACAACTTTTGCACATCTCCTTCTTCCCATGGGCGCGGTAACCCAGTGGTTAGTGAATGGGAGTTGCACTTGGTATGCCCGGGTTCAATTCCAGCCACTGCCAAAACTGCCGCCGTGTTCACGTGGAGTACGATCATGTTAAACATGTGGGTCCATAAGTCCTTCCGAGAGGTTGGTGGTAGAGGAAGGAGGGTACGGTCCCTGTGGATGTCTCCCCCACTGGGTTCCGGTCTAAATTGGGTGGCACTTCCTGGCCATCCAAACAGATACCTTTCACCTTTCTGGTAGGTCACTTAAGGACCTTCGCCTGTTGGGGTAGTACAATAGACCTCTGGTCGATGTGCTGGGCTCTTCTGGAGCCACCCACCTTCATGTCATTCATTCATTCTGGTAGGTCAGACGGTCTGGGTCTCAACAACACCTCCTTCTTCCCAAATGCAAATAAAAATTTTGGTCACTCCGCCCTACTGTATATTTTCTTTATGTTTAGAAAAAAACAAAACAAATACAAAAATTTGAGTTTTTAATCATAAAAATGAGTTGTACAAAAATGTTTAAAACATGAATGCATTAAAAACAGTTATTCATTTAATAAGGTATTTGATGATAGAAAGTTACACTTATAAGACTATTAAAATGATTAAAATTTCTACATTTCTGAAATTTTAACTTTTATCTCAAAAGATTGAAGGAACATATTCCTAATAAAAATAAAATTTAAACTTCCAATCATAAAGTAATCCAATACTTATACACTCTATAAATTCAGTAATACAAATGTAAAACTTTTATATATAAAAAAAGCAGTATGCATAAAAAATATGTAAATAGACAATTTAGTCCCAAAGGTGATTAGAATAAATCTAAAAATACCAAATTTGAACAAACTTCAATGAATTAAACTGACTTTCATTCACAATTTATGAAATTTTCACTATTTTCATGCTGCAATTTATACTATATAAAATATTTATTACAATAGTAACAGTCCATAATAAGCAACAGCAGTAAGAAAACAAAAGTAGATTAAGAGTTTGATCTATGCTTCATTAGAACAAATTCATGACCCATAAGATCTGGATCAATATCCATATCTTTATCCCAGTTTTCTTCTATCATATCTTTTCGCTCATTAAGATTTCTTTTAGACTGATTCTTTTTTCTCTCAATTGCTTTCAAGTAGGAATGAAGTCTACTTTTTAAATATCTTGAGCTATAAACATAAGAAAATGTATGACCTACATTCCAAATCAAAGCATGAGAAGATATGTATAAAATTATACATTTTTAAATTACATATTTACTTTTATAAAATTATACTTAACTAAAAAAGAAACTTAATATCTATTACTACTATTATCTACTATTATCTATTACTACTATTATTTTTCATAACTACTATTATTTTTCATAACTACTATCATCACCGTTCATGCTAAACTTTTTATCTTGTAAATGTGAATTTGGTCCGTCAAGATTGATAATTTTGTTTAACATGTTGTATAGAATGGTATATCTATAATATTTTATTTGGGAGGGGGGGCATCCGCATTAATTTTTTTTTCTGGGAGGAATATTCACTTCTTTTCGCGCATGCAAAAGATCTCATGCATTCAAAAGACCATTTTTTAGAATTTTGAAGGAGGACCAGATCCACAAATCCCCCCCCCCCCCTGAATATGCCCTTTGTATAGATAAAAATTAATGGTAGGCACCAGCCACAAAGTGACTAATTTGATAGGTGTATTGATTAAAAAATTTGGCTCTAATTGCCTTTTGATGACCTTGCACTAGAGCCATGTCACTACTTGCCAATAATTGCAGTGATTCATCAATTCCGAACATAATAGAACAAGTTGTATAACAAGGATTTTTAGAAGGGGGAGGGATGAAAATTGAACCTAAGAAAGAAGCATTCTGGTCGTAAATATGGGGCTCTAACTGTTGTTTGGCAATGCAAAAACTCATTTAAAATAAGGAAAACTTTGTACTGCACATGAGTTTTCTCATAATTTCTAACATAAGAATGTACTTTTAAAGTATAAATTGGTTCATTTCGCTGCGATTTTGATTTAGAATTTTTTTTTCAATGATAACAGAAAAGAAATATTTTGCTTTAAGAGAAATATTAGATTATAAACACTTTAAAAGTGTTTATAGCCAAATAAGAAATAGTTCTTGTTTTCATATGCATGAGACACATAATATGCAAAATATAAAACATATGAAATTTTATTCTTATTTTAAAGGAATTTTCAAATGAATAATACTGTAATAGCAAAAAATGCCCATATAAAAATCCATTGCCATCTGTTCACCATGGTTTCACTGTCATTGATGCTTGCCAGCTAATAGCAGGTGATAAAATGATCAGTCAGTACAAAACTCCTTAAAGCAATGATTTTAGAATTTTTTGCTAGAAGTATTTACTCCAAATCCAGTAATGATGCAGGACATTATTTTATCATCACCCATTCTTAATAAAACTGTAACCAATCTATATTACAGTGAAGACTCTTCGCCCTATAACAGGGTTTTATAAAATAGCAAGATGATAATATGCTCTTAGGCAAGAGATTTTAGTTTTAATCTAAGTGTCAGTCTGCTTCTAAAAGACCTAAACTTGAGTCTTCCCTTAATTCAGATGAGCATACTAGCAAAATTATCACATAGTATTGAAATCAGTATATAATAATCTGGATTAAGTGAAGTAAAACAAAGAGTAAAAAAAAAATAATGTGACTCTCATCTGATCCTAAAACAATTCCTTCTTTACTTCCTTCTCTATTGGAAAGGAATTCAAGAAATGCTAAAAATCTGTAGTAATTTTATAAAAAAATGCAAAATGTAAGAAAAATAAAAAAAAAAAATACAAAAAAAAAAAAAAAAAAAAAAAAAGCAATTTATTTCTTAATAATACACTATGTTTTATATTAGGTATGCATAAAAATGTAGTCCACAATCTTAGAAGAGTACTTTTCCAGACTACTTTCTATTCCAGACAATGATTCTTTTGCTATACTTCTTTTGCTATGTTGAGGATGCTGCTAATGAGTTGAATCTTGTATATGCAAAAAGGTAGTAGGTCCTCCTTTTGCCCATAAATTTTCAGTGCTGACAAACATGCTAACATTGAAAAAAAAATCACCAAATTTTATTTAAAAGGATCATAAAAGTATCCTAATCATTGATGACAATGCCTCCAATTGACGATAGCATCACCAGGAAGAAAGAACAGGGGCACACACATTATCCCATTAAACACCATCTGTTTGTTCTGCCTCAAATCTAGTTTCAAATGGCTTCCGGCTGAAGTATATATATCTGACCTTCTTAACTGAACAGAACAATATCCTTGGGAAATATTACCTTCATGTGATAATGTTCCCAGTATATGTACTATTGTGACCACAGGATCCAAGTATGATGAAAGTCAGTTTTGGTGATTTTGAATTCACGATCAAATTTACCTGTCATTCATTACTGCATTTATCCCAAACTGCCGCCGTGTTCACGCGGAGTACGATCACGTTAAACATGTGGGTCCGTAAGTCCTTCCGAGAGGTTGGTGGTAGGAGAAGGAGGGTACGGTCCCTGTGGATGCCTCCCCCACTGGGTTCCGGTCTAAATTGGGTGGCACTTCCCGGCCGTCCAAACAGATACCTTACACCTTTCTGGTAGGTCGGACGGTCTGGGTCGAAGAAGAAGAAGCTATATATCGTATGGGGGTCATTACTCCCTATTCCTCAATGTTAATGCAAAGTTTGCATCTTCTTCTTCGACCCATACCGACCGACTTACCCGAAAGTGTAAGGTATCTGTTTGGATGGCCAGGAAGTACCACACAATTTAGACTGGAATGTAGTGGGGGTGGCATCCACAGGGGTGATACCCTCTTTCCCTTACAACCAACCTCTCGGAAGGACATATGGACCCATATATTTAACGTGCCCACACACCGCGTGAACACTGGGACAGTTGGGGCAGAGCCAGGAATCAAACTCAGGTCATCCGATTGCAATCCCTGCATGCTAACCACTGGGTTATCCCATCCCCAAAATTTACACCTGGAAGAAAGAAGCAAATATCTTCCACGTAAGCCAATCAGTCATCAAGTTTGGAAATAAGTTCTCGGAAGCTTTATTGACTGCCTAGCCTTATTAACACTGCAAATGACTTTGACGAAAAGAAAAAACATCTGCTTACCTATATTACATGCCACTTTTTTCTTATTTCCACTGTTTGAAAATAAATTCCAAATACATGCCTTTTTACCCAAGACTTTTGAAAGAAACACAGTACTCTATTTCAATCCGTGAGATGGAAATGGAAAACAATATGTCAAGTAGACTGGATAAAATTGACACAAACATATAATTTTAGCACTAACCTGGATGATTAATATGTCTTCAATAAGTCCTGCTATTCCCTTTAACAAAACACTGCACCTGTATTTTAGCATGAAGTTATTATCTGAGTGAAAACATATTAATGCCAATATTATTTAATTTTCTAAATTTCCAAACACTGTTAAATTTTGTACCACTTTACTAAATTCCTCAAACTGCTTCTCTTTGAAGCAAGTTGGGATATTTTATAGATGAGTGCTAAAAGCTACCTTGGTAGAAAGTAAATTTCAAAATTAGCAAAGCAGTAGAATGATGGATCAATTAATTTAGCTGAGAATCTTGGTGACTTTGCCAAAATGAACCAGCTCATCTTAGACCCGCCAGAAGAATGTATTCGTTTTTGAAGGATTAACATGAGAACAGGAGCAGTTAGCAAATCCAAATTCAGTATGTGGCCATCTTCGCCTGCCATAGGAATGTACTTGTTTCTGCAAAATAACCTAAGAGCCACAGCAGTTAGAAAGTCCAAATTTTGTATGTATAGTCTCACTCCCATGAGTTGGCAGATGACCTTAGATGAGTCCACTTTGATATAGGGAAGAAGGCTGGCAAACAGACAATCAGTGCACGACAGGGAAAGGGTTGCCAAATGCAGAAACCTGATTGGCAATCATGTTTGTCACATGTATTTCGCCAATTGTTTAAAATTTAGAATCATTGGAATGTTTTACTAGCATTAAGCTTGCGACTAAGAAACTGTCTAACTTCTGTTCCAACTTCCAACGTCAGTATATTTAGTTTATTAGAATCTAATCTTTGTAAACCATGCTTTTGTCGATAAAATGTCTATAAAAATAAAAGTAACCAAGGAATGAAATGTGGTCCACAAATAGTTCTCAATTTTTTTGGGGCAGAAGCAACTTCAGAAAAGTTATGCATCTCCATCCAACAGGTCCATAAGAGAACAGCTGCTACAACTAGTGCATCAATGAGAACAATCGCACGCATCAAGAAATAATCAAATAATTCACCGATCCTAGTGTCCCCATGTAAACAAGAGATCCGAGAAATATTGGAATGCAGGATGATTTTGATTCATGTGTAATTCGACAAACGGAGAACAAATTTTATGCTAGCAATAAAATACCTTCTCTCACCACTTTGTTACCTGCTATAAAGAAAAAAATAACTTTCCTTGGAAAAAAAAGAAGCATTGTGGAGAATAATGCATTAAATCGGATTCTGGTGAAAGTGCTGTCAAGACAAAAGGACAGTGGTTATGAAAAGACAAGACATTGTGCAGTGGAGATATAGATTTTTACAAGCAATCTATAAATTGAGAGGGGGATCTCAGCCAAAAAATTTTGGAACTTTTATATATAGGTAGTTTTTTCAGAAATTTTGCAAAATTTCCCAGAAAAAAAAAGAATTAGAACTGTAAATTCAGTGTAATTTCAAATAAGTATTCATGTTATTTTGTGCATATAAACTCAAATTAATGAATTATGAAAGAAATAAAGAGAAAATGAATATGAGTCTGTAGGGAAAGTCATGTGCTGCCCACATCAAATTTTTCCTTTTTGGAGATGAATCATTAATTCATATGCACAAAACGTATTGTGTATTTCTCATTAAATAAAAAAGTTTAAGTTACAAGAAAAGTATTACAACCCAAACTCTTCAATTTTAGTAAAACATTTATGGCCATTGTAATAAATAATGTTAGTCATTACGAAGAAAATTTTTCCACCAAATCCCAACAGCAGCACTGAATGTATTTATACATATAAAGCCCTTTATCGTTCTGTACAAATCATTTTCGTACTGCACAAATTGTGCATTAATTTGCAGTAAAGGAGCCAATTCTGGAAATCCATTCTTCATAATATTGGGTCATCTGGAAAGTTCTGCAGCTTTTTTATAATAAATACCAACGAAGCAGTACAAAAACTTAAGAAAATGTTAAAGCAAATCCATTCTTCATAATATTGGGTCATCTGGAAAGTTCTGCAG
Source organism: Amaurobius ferox (assembly GCA_951213105.1). Classification (NCBI taxonomy): domain Eukaryota; kingdom Metazoa; phylum Arthropoda; class Arachnida; order Araneae; family Amaurobiidae; genus Amaurobius; species Amaurobius ferox. Next base: position 147,695,754 of record OX578142.1, on the reverse strand, counting down.
CTTTTTTATAATAAATACCAACGAAGCAGTACAAAAACTTAAGAAAATGTTAAAGCAGTACAAAAACTTAAGAAAATGTTATTGAATCACATAAGCACCATTTTATTCTATGACTTTTTGCCATCTTTTCGGCAGCTGGAAAATTTCTTTTTTTAAAAAGTCATTAGGCTTATTTGTAAAGAAGTTATCAAGGTGTTGTTTGACAGTCTCCAAAAATTGAACTCCAGGACGTTCAGAGAATTTTGAAGTGACCTGAAGAGGTTAAAATTTGAGGGGGCAAGGTCTGGCGAATATGGGGGAGGGGGGGTGACACAAAACATCCCAGCCATACTCAATAAGTCTTTGTCTGACATTCAGCGAAATATGGAGCCGAGCATTTTTATACGGGATGATTGATCAGTTCTGGCCACTTTGCTTTGATTTCTGCTTTTAATACTGTCATTTGAGAACAGTATTTTTCCGAATTTATTGTCTGATTTTGTGGCAACAATTCATAATGAACAATTCCTTTGTAGTCCCACCATGCACAATGCATTACTTTTTTGGGATGCAGCCCCCCCCCCCTTCAATGTTACTTGGGGAGGTTTATTCGGCTTACCCCATGATCTTTTTCTTGTAACATTATTGTATAGTATCCACTACTCATCTCCAGTAATGAGCCGTTTCAAAAATGGAGCTTCTTCATTTCGTTTCAACAAAGAATCACATGCTGAAATTTGAGCAAGCATATTCTGTTGTGTTAAAGTATGGGTTACCCATATATCGTAGCGGCTTACATACCCAATCTTCTTTAGATGATTATAAACTGTACTTTTTGGAATATTTAGTCTGTGTGATAGTTCCTGAACTGTGTAATGTGGATTTTCAGCAATAGCATCTTTTAATAGGTCCTTGTTTACAGAGGATGGTCGTCCAGAGATGAGCGGATAAATAGCACCGGACCCACTCCGACGTCATGATGTGGCGTCACCCGACGTCAATATCGACAACCAATAGTAGCTTCAGAGAACTGCGCCTGTGCACGGAGATGGTAGTTTATAATACGAACTCATCATCACTCAGCTGTTAAATTTACTATCCTATACTAGTATTATTAGATAGTTTAGAATATTAAATTCTAAGTTATAGTTGATGCTTAAAATGAACTACGCCTGTGTAAGGAGTATTTTGTTTTAATTACGATCTCGGTATTATTCAAGGAAATTTAAATATATTTAAATATCCTTCGTATTATTGGATAGAATAGAATATTAAACTCTATAATTGATGGCTAGATGTGACATATAGATATAATTTAGTCATTTTGAGAGCCATGTGTCAATGGCATCTAACCAATTTTCCCCATTTAAAAAAATTGTTCTACATAGATGCAATTTAAAAATTATTTGCTTTGTTTATATTATGCAACTCACAAAATCAATCTCCTTTTATTAGTCATGCATTAATTAGATTGTCAAAATGAAACATTGTTCTTTGCAACATTCAAGTTGTCAAGTTCAATTTAAAATTCACAATCATGTGCAAATTCCTATAATATATTAAATGACATTGTTAATCAAAATATTATATTAAAATATTTAATTTAATGCTCCTAAAAAGAAGTTTAAGAATATCTGTTCTAGCTATACAAAATTATCTTCACGGGCAGATCTGAAGAATAAAATGTCCTGGTCTTGTTTGTAAACAAATTTACAAAATATATGAAGTTGAATAAATATATGCAAAATAAAAGAGCTAAAACTGTACAGGACCCATACTACAACTTATGAGTTTCTAAAATCTGTACCAAAATAAAACAGATAACGTAATAAATTGAAAATATCAATAATTCCGTAATCTTAAAACCTAAAAGGCCGTAATTGATTCCAATATATGCCAAAATATGTGCTAATATGCTTGTACTGCTTATATTCTCATGGAGTAGAAGCAGCAGCGTATGTTGGGGGGGGGGGGGGGCAGGCCTCCCTACTTTTCAAGGCTTTTTATTGTTATGCGTATTTTTCATTTAAAATAACCCTGGCATAAGAAAATGCTAAACAGTTGCCCCCCCCCCCCCCCCCACACACACACTTTTTAGAGTCAGGATAAGCCACTGAATAGAAGATATACCCGGTACTACGAATACCCGGTAGAAGATTACTCGGTACTACGTACAATATATGAGTTTCAAAAATTTTTGCAAAAATAAAACAATGACATAATAAACTGAAAATATCAATAATAATAATGTTTAAACCTGAAGACCATAAATGATATAATCCAGTCAAAAATGCAATATTGGTAAAATTTATTTTATATATATATCTTCATTATTTAAATCGGAAAGGATATAATAAAAATCAGCTGCCGTATAAACAAATTGGATTTAAATTTGTTGCTAAACGACATGATAAAATTTTTTTCAAATAAATTGGCGGAAAAAATATCATCTGCTTAATGCTATATGAAAGGTTTAATTGTTCATTTTTAATTAATATCTGGGCAACCCCTGGTCTTAGAAACTCAAAACATGGACTAATTTTAAGTCTGGATATTTCAAGGCTATCTACAAAATTTCATTTAAATTCGATTCAGTTGTTCTCCCATGATGATGAGACACACATACAGACAGATTTTCAATTTTATTTATATAGATTTAGAGAAATAGATTGAAAATAAGCAAAATGAGTAAACTTGCATTATATCTATTAAAAGTCTACATTTGGATAATTTTAATCCAGAATCAGTCATTCATAAATGATATGTTTCAGCTGACAAATGTAAATATATCAATAGCTAGGAAGAAATTGTTATCCACTCAAAAATTTTACTCAATTTTGTATTTTTGTTATTTTCTTACATATTATTATCAGCTTATGTAGGAATGTACTAAAATTTGTATTTACACAAGACTTTACAATTATGTGCATATTTATGTTATTTTATATTTTTGACATAGCAATTGCATAATATATATAAAGAAAATTGAAAATCTGTCTGTCTGTCTCATTATCACGGTAGAATGGCTGAACCGAATTTAATGAAATTTTATGGGTAACATTGGAATAACTCCACTTAAAATTTAGTACATGTTTCGAGTTTCTAAGACCAGGGGTTGTCTAAATATTAATATATTAATTAAAAACGAACAATTAAACTTTCCATAAAGATAGCATTATGCAGAGTATATTTCTTCCACCAATTTATTTGAAGAAAATTATGTTATGTCACTTAGCAATGGATTTAAATCCAATGTGTTTATGCAGCAGAAGAGTTTTAATAAATCTTTTCCGATTTAAATAATAAAGATATGTATACGTATGAAATAAATTTCATTGACATTGCATTTTTGACTGGATTATATCAATTACGGTCATTATTATTATTGATATTTTTGGGGCTTATTGATAGTTTCAATTTATTATGTCATTGTTTTATTTTGACAAAAATTGTTGTAACTTGTAGTACGGAAAATCTTCCCCAAATGCATGGGTATATCTTCTAATCTATTAGAATATGTTATATCTTGTATTCATCTTACATAGTTAACATTTTAAAATCTCATGCATTTCATCCATTCTTTGTATTTTTATGTGAAACTATTTTATTTTATTCAGCAATAAATAAAACTTCTTGAAATAGAAGTTATGAAAATGCGAACATGCCTGAATAATTTTGAAAATCATTATCATGTTTTATTTCTTCCATGCCATGAACAGTGTGCAAATGATTGCGAAAATCATTCGACTTCAGTGCTGTAAAATTACAATTTTTTTCTTACAGTTTTTCTAAAGTAGATTTACTGGAAAATATCTTTTTGCAATTGCACATTTTAGAAAACTTTTCTGTTTTCTGGGAGTTTTTGGCTTGTGAAGTGTTTGGTCCATCCTTAAGCTTTGGATCAATATTCATATTTCTCAAAAAGAAAACATTCACGAAACTTAAATTTGCCGCGAATGCTAAATAAAAACTCCGCTAACCAGAAGCAACGTGTACCCTACGTCATCGGCTACGTCAATCGCATCATCGTCAGTTGCGGTTCCTTGTTGGTCGAATCGGAGTGGGTCCGGTGCTATTTATCCGCTCGTGTCCAGAGTGGGCATCATCTTAGAGGCTGAAATTTCCAAGCTGAAATTTATCAAACCACCTTCGAACTATGTCATCAAAAACAGCACTTTGTCCATATACAGCACAAATTTTACGAGCAGTCTTAGCATTTTTTCCTTTCTTAAAATAAAAGAGCATAATATGACGAAAATGAACTTTTTGGTTCTCCATTCTTAGCACTGCAGTGAAACAAAAATTATGCCACAACACAAGCTAGAATTATGCAGTGAAAGCAGAAAAGACTGAATTTACACATCTGCTTCAATCAAGGTCACTCCTTATCAGCAGTAGCAAAATAATAAGAAAAAAGCATGCTTCAATTTGAAAAACCGCAGAACTTTCCGGATGACCCAATACATTTCTACCTGTCATTGAATTTAACTAATGGACTTATCCAAAGTCATGTGACTCAAATGTCTTCTCGTTGGAGTCGAACTATAGCTGTCATTTGTAGGATATTTTAATTATTCAGATTTCTTAATATTAGCTGGTTAGCCTGTTCTGTATTCATCATAGAAATGTATTCATTTTGGAGGAATAACTCGAGAACCGGTTCAGCTAGAATGTTCACATTTAGTATCTCTCTCATTTATTTAGTGGCATATTTTAATTCTTTATGTTAAACCTTTTCGGGCTAGCCCATCTTGCCCCCCCCCCCCTATAGGAATACACTCTTTTTTAGAGAATAACTCGATAACAGGAGTAGCTACAAAGTTTAAATTCAGCATCTCGCTGTCCTTTGCAGTATATTTTAATTCTTTGGACTTTCAACTTTTTTTGGGCTAGTCTGTCCTGGGCTCATTACAGGAATGTACTCGTGTTGGAAGAATAACGTGAAAACTGGAGCAACTAAAATGTCCAAATTAAGTATATCGTTGTCTTTTGTGGTATATTTTAATTTTCTGAATTATTACCCTTATCAGGCTAGCCTATTCCGGGCACGCCATAGGGAAGTACTTGTTTCGGAGAATAACTTGAGAAGCAGATCAGCTAGAAAATCCAAATTCAGAATGTAATTAACTTTTGTGGTATATTTTAATTCTTTATTTTGATCCTTATCGGGTTAGTCCATTTTGCCACTCCCCCACTACAAATGAACTAATTTTTAGGAAATAGCTCAAGAACAGGAGCAACTACAAAGTTCAAGTTCAGTATCTTGTTGTCTTCGTGGTATATTTTAATTCTTTGTACGTTCAAACTTATCGTGCAAGCCCATCCTAAGCCCACCACAGGAATGTACTCACTTTGGGGGAATAACTCGACAACTGGAGCAGCTAGAAAGTCCAAATTAAGTTGGAGAAAGGGTATTTGATGATGTTTACTGTGCCATCAAGAATGGGAATAGATGGGTTAATGAATATGATCATTCTGTTGTCAGGCATTTTAGCTTATCTGGGGATTGAGATAGCACACAAACTAAAACATTTTCTTAAGTATTTAGGTAGCACATTCACTACATGAGCATTCAACGTTTATATGTGAAATTAGCATGTAATTTAAATATTTAAATATATTAATAATATTTGACATATTTTCATCACATTTCTGTTATAGTAAACATGACATTTTGATCTCTTTTGAAATAATTTGCATAAATTTTACTTTTAATTTAAAATTTTAACTTCTCATTTTCTTTTTAATAAAGTGGCCGTGAATAGAAATAAGATTTTACTTGAAATTCTATCCTAATGCTAAAATAATATCTGAAGGATGAGTGTTTCTCACAGCTGCAAAGCACTAAGGTCAGACACAGGAACCCAATGACCTCTCCCTCACCACCCCCACCACCACTGCCGTATGGTTATTTCCATACTTAATGTTTACCCAGCACCCCATCTGGCCACCTGCTAAGCCAAGGCTGGAAACAAGTTTAAGCTTTGGAATCCTCCATAGCCTGATAGTCAGAGACGTTCGGTATCCGAAAGGAAAAACGGCCCCTTTGAATTAGGGTGCAGTGGGGTCAGAGGTTACATGGGACTAAAATCTTGCTGAGAGCCTGAGGGGTCATTGTGTCTAATAGTAAGCATATAGGGCATTGTTCTTGAGCCCAAAGGCCAATCCAGAAAAAAGTAGGTGGGTGTGAATTTTCAAATATTTTCGAAGACAGAGAGAGAGAAAAGCTGGGAAAAACGAGGAGAAGGTTATGTGATAGGAATGTGAAAAGATCTGACAGGAGTATGATGACTAGAGGAATCTGAGTATACCCATTTGACACAGCCTGAGCCCGGTGCCATGCCACTGCAATTAACAGTCATGGTTAATTACCAAATTAGTGGGATATAAATTTTATGCAAAACTCAATCTAAATTTACCATTCAACCAACTGGTTAAATCCAGAAAGGAAAATTTTAGATTTCACAACACCTGGGGTAATTTTGAATATCACAGATTAGTTTTTGGACACATAAGCTTGGTGCCAATTTTTCAACAATCCATGGATATCATTTTGGCAGACTTACAGGAACAAAATACTTTAGCATACATTGATGATGTAATAATTCCAGCCAACTCATATGAGGAATTTAATTACAAATTACAGTTAATATTCCAAAAGTTCTGAGAAAATAATTTATTATTATCACCCACTGAATGCCAGTTTTACTTAAACAAGATAATCTACTCAGGTTTTGAAATTAGCTAAGACGGTATAAGTCCCACGGAAAGTAATATTAAGAAAATCACCTTTTTTCCTAGACCTAAGACTTTACGAGAGCTAAAGAGATTTTTGGGAGTCTATAATTTCTATAGGAATTCAATAAAAGATTATGCAAAACTTACATTGGTACTCTCGGACTTGCCACAAAAAGGGAAAACATATGAATGGGATAGCAGTTGCGAGGAGGTGTTTTAAAGGTTGCAAAAAATTTTTTTTTTAGAAACCATTGTTAATTAAACCAAATTTTAAAAACTTTTACCTCAACACAGATGCAAGCCAGTTGTCTTTAAGGACTTCTCTTTTACCATATAGAGATGGAGTTGTAAAGACTATAGCATATTTTAATAGAAAGCTAAGTCTGCAAGAACAGAGATACACTGCTATTAAAACCAAATTACTGGCAATTCATCAAGGTATGGCTTTTTTCAGAAATTTCCTGTACTGAAGAAAATGTCTTGTTTTACCAGACCACAAACCCTTAGGAGAACATTTAAAAATTCAGAATCCACCTATGGTAATGCAGCCCTGGTTACTAGATATTTCCGAATTCAAATTTGACCTCATACCTATCCAGGGAAAAGACAACCTATCATGTGATTATTTGATTAGAGAGGATTTTGCAGAGAACCAAAACAAAAACAAAAACACACAATCCAAAATTGTAGATGAGAAAAATATGGAAAATATCAACACACTCACTGGAATCCCAATGTTAAATATTGTGAAAGAATAACTTAAAGATGCTACATTACATGAAATCAGAAATAACCTAAACACCGGTGAACAGAAACCAAGCAAACAATATGAGGCTGTCTGCATATACAAGGAATGCAACGTAATCATGCACATAGGAAATTTTAAAGACAGACCATGGAGGGACAACCTAAATAAAACTATTGTCATTCCAAGATCTTCACAGAGATTGCTACAGTATGGTTTTTCCATACTTCCAATATTTTAAATTTGGATCAGAGTGTACAGATGTCGGTCCTTGATACAGCAAGGCAATGTTTACCCTGCACTCCATCTGGCCACCTGCTACGCCAAGGTCGGAAACAAATTGAAGCTTTGAAATTCTCAGTGACATGACAGTCAGAAGCGTTCAATGTCCAAACGGGATAACAGGCTCTTTGAATTATGGGCAGTGGGGCCAGAAGTTATGTGGAGTTAAAATGTTGTTAATAGTCCGACTACACACTCAGGCATAACCTTAAACAAAAACATGGTTTTGAGAATAATACCCACAGACTTCAGGACAGAACCACAATGGGACAGCCGAACACAACAAGGGGAGGAACATACATGGCAGTATAACGAAGTAATCAACCTTATTCAGGCTACACCAGAAGTTATCACAGAGAGAAAGATAAATTTAAACCTGCAGGATTTTCAATTGCAACACATAAAGACAAATAAAAAACAAGATTTTCTAAAATGCATTATGCCTTTCATGGATGTATTTTCTAAAAATTTAAAGACTTTAGGAGCAATGGACATAATTCAGCCGACAATTCAATTATCACATGACCACGAAATTCGTTCAAGACCTTACGACATTCCATATATGCTGCAAGATATGGCTAAGGCATAACTAAAAGAGCTAGAAGAGGCAAGTATTATAGCAAAAACACAATTCAGTTTTGCCAGTCCAATGCTTTTAGTAAAGAAAGCGAATGGGAAGTACAGATTATGTTTAGATCTATGACTCATTAACAACATATTCGCAATTTTCTCATACAAAATTCTAAAAATCTATGACATCATCACCAAATTAGAGGGATATAAATTTTATGCAAAGCTCAATGTAAACTCGGCATTCAACCAAATGATTATAAATCCAGATATGAGGAAAATTTTAGCTTTTACAATGTCCTGGGGTAATTTTGAATATCACAGATTAGTTTTTGGACACATAAGCTTGGTGCCAATTTTTCAACAAATCATGGATATCATTTTGGCAGACTTACAGGAACAAAACATTTTAGCATACATTAATGATGTAATAATTCCAGCCAACTCATACGAGGGGAATTTAATTACAAATTACAGTTAATATTCCATAAGTTCTGAGAAAATAATTTATTGCTATCATCCACTAAATGCCAGTTCTACTTAGACAAGATAATTTACTCAGGTTTTGAAATTAGCTAAGACGGTATAAGTCCCACGGAAAGTAATATTAAGAAAATCACTTCTTTTCCTAGACCTAAGACTTTACTACGAGGGCTAAAGAGATTTTTGGGAGTCTATAATTTCTATAGGAATTCAATAAAAGATTATGCAAAACTTACATTGGTACTCTCGGACTTGCCACAAAAAGGGAAAACATATGAATGGGATAGCAGTTGTAAGGAGGTGTTTTAAAGGTTGCAAAAAAAAATTTTTTTTTTTTTTAGAAACTGTTGTTAATTAAACCACATTTTAAAAACTTTTACCTCAACACAGATGCAAGCCAGTTGTCTTTAGGGGATTCTCTTTTACCAAATACAGATGGAGTTGTAAAGACTATAGCATATTTTAATAGAAAGCTAAGTCCGCAAGAACAGAGATACACTGCTATTAAAACCAAATTACTGGCAATTCATCAAGGTATGGCTTTTTTCAGAAATTTCCTGTACTGAAGAAAATGTTTTGTTTTATCAGACCACAAACCCTTAGGAGAACATTTAAAAATTCAGAACCCACGTACGGTAATGCAGCCCTGGTTACTAGATATTTCCGAATTCAAATTTGACTTCATATATATCCTGGGAAAAGACAACCTATCATGTGATTATTTGAGTAGAGAGGATTTTGAAGAGAACCAAAAACCAAAACACACAATTCAAAATTGTAAATGAGAAAAATATGGAAAATGTCAACACACTCACTGAAATACCAAAGTTAAATATTTTGAAAGACCAACTTAAAGATGCTACATTACATGAAATCAGAAATAACCTAAACACCAGTGAACAGAAACCAAGCAAACATTATGAGGCTGTCTGCATATACAAGGAATGCAACTTAATCATGCACATAGAAAATTTTAAAGACAGACCATGGAGGGACAACCTAAATAAAACTATTGTCATTCCAAGATCTTCACAGAGATCGCTACAGTATGGTTTTCCCATACTTCCAATATTTTAAATTTGGATCAGAGTGTACAGATGTCGGTCCTTGATACAGCAAGGCAATGTTTACCCTGCACTCCATTTGGCCACCTGCTACGCCAAGGCGGGAAACAAGTTGAAGCTTTGGAATTCTCCGTGACATGACAATCTGAAGATTTCAATGTCCAAAAGGGATAACAGGCTCTTTGAATTATGGGCAGTGGGGCCAGAAGTTATGTAGAGTTAAAATGTTGTTAATAGTCCGAGAGGTCATTGTGTCCAATACTAAGTACCCTGGGTGTTGTTCTTGATCCCAAAGGCCAATCAAGAAAAAAGTAGGTGGGTGTGAATTTTCAGATTTTTATCAAAGAGAGAGAAGTTGGGAGAAGCAAGGAGAATGTTATGTGATAGGAATGTGAAAACACCTGACAGGAGTCAGATGAAGATGACCAGAGGAATCCGACCATCTCTGTGTGAGACAGCCTGAGCCTGGTGCCATGCCACTGCAATCAACAGTCATGATAGGACAACTCAATACATAGCTCCTTAGTTTTCTGTCTCTCTCTCTTTGGCCACATGAAATGCATATTTCCACTGTCACTAATAGAGGGTGACATTTTTGTGTAACACACGCAAAGTTTAGTGTCTCCAAATCATGCTGTGTTTAAAGCAGAGGGTAGTTAATCACAGTTGATAGGCAGGAGTTGAATCTATGTAAAACACTTTATATTGTGGTTTTTTTGTGTTTAATATAGTAGGTGTCAATAAATGTTTTATGTTTTAAAATTATTTAACTCAAACTCGAAACTTAAATTTTGGGAATGGTACACGTAAGCTAGAAGATGATTAATGAAGGAAACGACCCAAATGTGAATAGTAAAATTCCAGGAATTACGTATTTATTGTAGGAATTTAGCAGCGAAGAAGAAAGTGATTGTGAGATTTTTTTGACCAATTTGATGCCCTTAGTGTCCTTGGGAATTAGGTAGATGCCGAAAAATTGGCAATTTTGAAATCACGTTTACGGGTAATACAAAAAAAATTTTCGCTGGCTCACAGGACCTCAGAAAGGAAACATCATACGGGGTTTTCAAAACTAAATTTTTGGATTTTTTTACTAACAAACCTAGCATTACCACTACACAAATTCTTTTCACCACAGCCAAACAGATACCGGGAGAGAGCATCAAAGAACTAGCACACAGGATCACAACATTAACTCTGAATTATAAAGGAAGCACAATGCAAAATGAAGTGACAAAACAGATTGAAGATAAATAAAGATTGAGTAAATTTCTTGAAGCCCTTAATCCTTTAAGCGTGTTATTTATTTCCCTTCGATCGCGCTGCAGTGGGGAGTTTTTTTTCTCCCATATCCCTCAATTCCTGGTGTTGTATTTGATATTTTACACCATAAACGTGACGATTCTAAATCAGCTTCTTCCTCCCCAGAATCCGTGCTATAAAAACTTGTTTCAAATTCAGAATCACTTTCAAAATCCGAAACATTTAAAAGTTCTTCCTCTGAATCACAAGAATAATGAGATAACTTGCGTTTTGTTGAAATAAGATTGAAAGCACTTGAGGCCGCCATTGCTTTGAATGTGAAATCCCAACAAAACTGAATTTATTTTATGCGTGTTTACGAAATACAGCCTCCGATAAAATTTAGTTTGTAGGACTACTACTGCTATCTAGTGTAAAAGACTCTAAACACAGTTAATATCTCATAAAAAATCATATGACAAGTTATTTCTGTCAAAAACACAGGAATCTTGGCTTTAAAAGTGCATGGCGAGTCCACCTCGTCAAACCCGTTTAGCGGTAGTGCAGTGCATGACCAGCTGAACTCGTCAAGCATGCATAAAGAGATAACACAGAATATCAGAACATATTAAAAGCAAATCTGGTATCATTTAGTCAAGCGGTGGAAATTGCTTTGAATCTTGAAGAAACTAACTTTGCTACAAAGACATTGTCAGTAAACCATATTATGCAAAATGCAGAATTGGAAAGTCTTGGGAAAGAACAAGAAACATTCGACAACCAGTTATTACAATCAGTAACAGAATAAATCATAACCTCAGAATAAACACTCCACGAAAAAATAGGACATTTTATGCAAAATTTTATGCAGACAATCACAAAAATAGCAAATTAATACTGTCACAGAGGAAATAAACATGGGCAGAATCAATGGAAAAATTCTATTAGTACCAAACCAGACAAAAAAGATACAAATTGTAGCTGAGAAAAACTTAGAGGATGGGACACAAATTCTTTTCGAACCAAAACAAGTCTTACATTTATATAGATTTTGGGGTACACATAATACAAAACAACAAAATAACTATGGAAATACAAAACCAGGGCCGATCCTAGGGTGGCGGCCGCCCGCGTGCAAAGGCCTAATCTGCCGCCCCTCTAGAGAATTTTTCATATTTTGACTAATACTTAACGTTGACTTTATAAATTCATCTACCTGTATAAGAGTAAAAAGTAAAACATTAATAAAAATGCAAATAAAATTTGAAGTGCAAAACTTTATTTTTTGGCCAGCTAATAGGTAATAATAGCGACAAAATACTTTAACAAAATAATAAACAAACAAAAATATTACCTTTGAAATAAAAATAGACATTCTATAATTAGAAATGCAAAGCAACAGTATTTACTCAGAAAATATAATCTAATAAAAAAAAGTACTAAAGCATAAATCTCGTAAAACGAAAAGTATATAAATCAGTCCTTCTACAAAGACTACCTAATAATTAACCATAAAATAACTTTTCTGGCTTTCTGAGAAGCAAATTTGTCAATAATTTCGGTGAAATCAATTTTTTCAGAGATTTCGGATTCAATAGAGATGATGCCCAAATCTGAAAGCCTTTCTTCTGTCATATTATTTCTCAAGTAATTTTTAATGATTTTTAATTTACTGAAACTTCTTTCACCTGAAGCCACAGAAACAGGTAAGATTAAAAAATTTCTTATTGCTAGAGCAAAATTTGGAAAATAGGGAATGAGTTCATTTTTGACTATAATTTCTAATATCTCAATTGGCTATTTTTTACCTGGAAAAATATCTTTGAATGAAGTTATTTCACTAAAGAGTTGTATACCATCTATATCTTTCACAATACTTCCTTTCTCCTGTACCTGTAACTTAATATCTAAGTCCATGCAGGCTTTCATGAGATCATCATTAGAAATGTTGTGAAACTCATACAGAAAGCAGAATATTGAATGGCACTCAGATAATAAGGTAAATCTTTCATTTACCGAAGAGAATGCGTGATCAAGAATTGAAAAATAGAAAGCAGTCTTGAATTGCTGGAAGGGATTTGAAACTGGTTCATCACTGCCCTCGTAATCAAATAAACGGACCTTTTTCCTGAGCTTCGACATGGGAAATTCGGGATCAATACCTAAATCTCTAGCAAGTGTTGTTGCTGAATCGACAAATATTTTAAAATTATCATCAGATCTTTGGGAAACTAAATATTTTTTAAGATTATCTAAGCCTTCAATGCATTCCGAATTGTTTAATTTAGGATTTTGAAGCATTTTACTCAATACATCAATTCTTGATAATAAATCATCCCAAATTAAAATTGAACACAAAAATTTAAATGTTTCAAGACTTTTAATTATTGATTCAGCACCCATTTTTGTTTTCATGTCTCTGATGGTATCTTCAATTAAGGCATTTAATGCGGTAATAATGTTTTTTAGGTCTTGTTTTAGAGGTCTAATAGCATTGATACGACTTTCCCACCTTGTTTCACTTAATGGTTTTAAAGTTAGACTTTTCACGTGTTTTTTTAGTAAATCCCATCGATATGAGGACGCAGAAAAGTAATTATATACCTCTTGTACCATATAAAAAAAACCAGAAATTTCACCACTGGAGCTGGCAGCGTCATTAACGACGAGATTTAATGTATGAGCCGCACACGGCACGTATAATGCTCTAGGATTGATATCGAGAATCCGTTTCTGAAGCCCTATATTTTTCCCCTTCATGTTCGATCCATTGTCGTAGCCCTGACCCCGTATATCTTTAACTTCGAGCTGCAGACTAGGTAATAGCTTCTCTAATAGAAAATTGCACAGACCTTCTCCAGTGGTATTAGTTACTGGAAAAAATCCTAGAAAAAATTATAAAATATCTACCTTACCATCAGTAGTGTTCACACATCTAATTACAAACATTATTTGTTCTGTGTGGCTAACATCTGGTGTAGAGTCAAGAATTATAGTGTAATATTAGGCTTTTTTGACAATGCGTGTTATCTCATTACGAATAGATTCGGCTAAAATATTAATTATTTCATTTTGAAAATGCTGCCCTAAGTAGTGTGGAATACGTGTTTTGTTATCTTTGTATTTACTGACATAATTAAGGTGTTCTGAAATAACTGGATCAAATTTGGCAAACATCTCCACTGCCTTTAAAAAATTACCATTATCTCTATGATACAACTTCGTACTAGTTCCTCTGAATGCCAAATTTTGACTGGCTAAAAATTGTACTACAGCAATCATTCTTTCAATGATGGCGAGCCATCGCTTTTTCTCTCGATTGTAAACATTTTGTTGTTCCGCGTCAATAGCACAATTTTTTTCCAGCCTCGTCTTTATTGCGCACCACGATCTTATAGAGTTTACGTGTTTTAAAGTGTTTTCATGCTTATTAAGGTAATCCGAACAATGACGCCAATCAGAAAAGCCAGTACTTACAAGTTGTGTTGAACTATCTTTACCAAACAATTTACATGCAAAACAAAAAATACGATTTAGTTTTATGGAATATCAGAGCTACGCGAGATTTATTTTCTCCCCGTTCACTAAAGTTTTGTTATAATATGAACAGCTAAATTTTCTGCCACTCTCATCGACCGGAAATTTAAAATTTGCTACTTGTTTGGGACCATGTTCTACCAATAAATCAATATTTTTTTCGTTAAAATGTTAGGCCAAGAATATTACGTTACCTTCATTTTACTCTTGAAAGTAATGCCCAAGAACTAGATAAATTGAAACCCGTTTTAGATGCATTAGCTTCAAAATTTAAATCTGTATACACTCCTGATAACTGATTTAAATCTATATACACTCCTGATTAACTGATAACTATTTTATTCAAGGTAAGTTATTTTTAATACGCTAAAATTTTTAATATTTTGATAAAAGAAAATTTGAAAGAAAAATATACATCAAATAGAAAATAAGAATTTCCTTTATTCCTGAAAATAGTAGAATGCTGTGTTGAACGGGTGATTTTTAGTGAATTTTTTTCGAGAGTTAGGCTTAGCGCAATAAAATTGCCGTCTCCTGGGAACAGTTCGAAAAAGAAGCGCTCCGTCCTTTGGGCCGCCGCAGTTCTGGAATGCCGCCGTCGCGAAAGGGTTAACTTTGCCGAAATAATTCAGTTCTAATTTACAAAGGACACCGCTAAAATAAAGTTTCTTTTGACCATTGATCAGCGAGCCGCGTGCCGACCGGGGTATACATAAATAAGCCGCCGCACAGTGGAACGAAACATCCTTAGGCGTCTCAAAAATATGCCCCTTGGTTATTTTTTAGATAGAAATTTAAAATTTGGTATCCTTTTCTATGCTGTATTACCGGCTCTGCCACGAATTTTGCTATCAAATGAAGGATGTGTGTAAAGAGTAGACATTAATGGACAATGGACCAACACAGTGTGCACTAACATTCTATTTTTCTTAAACTATGAGATTTATTTTGATTTTTCAATAACTATTTAAAATTCAGCATATTTATTCGACTTATTATAAGTTTTAAAAATTTAGCTTGATTGATAGAACTATATGCGGCCTGCGGCCACCCCTTGTTTTGGCCGCCCGCGTGCGGTGCACGCACTGCACACCTGCTAGGATCGGCCCTGTACAAAACACTACACACTCCATAACCTTTAACAAAAACCATAACCTTTAACAAAAACATGGTTTTGAGAACAATAACCACAGACTTCAGGACAGAACGACAATGGGACAGCCGAACACAACAAGGGGAGGAACAAACATGGCAGTATAACGAAGTCATCAACCTTATTCAGGCTACACCAGAAGTTATCACAGAGAGAAGGATAAATTTAAACCTGCAGGATTTTCAATTGCAACACATAAAGACAAATAGGCCAACGACCGTACCGTGCTGAAAACACCGGTTCTCGTTAGATCACCGAAGTCAGGCAGCATCGGGCGCGGTTAGTACTTGGGTGGGTGACCACCTGGGAACACCGCGTGTTGTTGGCTCTTTTCAGGCGCGGCAGCCCAGTGGTTAGCGTGCGATTCTCGCCGCTACCAGAACTGCCGCCGTGTTCATGCGGAGTACGATCACGTTAAACATGTGGGTCCGTAAGTCCTTCCGAGAGGTTGGTGGTAGGGGAAGGAGGGTACGGTCCCTGTGGATGCCTCCCCCACTGGGTTCCGGTCTAAATTGGGTGGCACTTCCCGGCCGTCCAAACAGTTACCTTACACCTTTCTGGTAGGTCGGACGGTCTGGGTCTCAACAACAACATAAAGACAAATAAAAAACAAGATTTTCTAAAATGCATTATGCCTTTCATGGATGTATTTTCTAAAAATTTAAAGACTTTAGGAGCAATGGACATAATTCAGCCGACAATTCAATTATCACATGACCACGAAATTCGTTCAAGACCGTACGACATTCCATATATGCTACAAGATACGGCTAAGGCATAACTAAAAGAGCTAGAAGAGGCAAGTATTATAGCAAAAACACAATTCAGTTTTGCCAGTCCTATGCTTTTAGTAAAGAAAGCGAATGGGAAGTGCAGATTATGTTTAGATCTATGACTCATTAACAACATATCCACAATTTTCTCATACAAAATTCTAAAAATCAATGATATCATCAGCAAATTAGAGGGATATAAATTTTATGCAAAGCTCAATCTAAACTCGGCATTCAACCAAATGATTTTAAATCCAGATATAAGGAAAATTTTAGCTTTTACAATGCCCTGGGGTAATTTTGAATATCACAGATTAGTTTTTGGACACCTAAACTTGGTGCCAATTGATTGGTGCCACTGCCAAACATGGTGCCAACAAATCATGGATATCATTTTGGCAGACTTACAGGAACAAAAAATTTTAGCATACATTGGTGATGTAATAATTCCAGCCAACTCATACGAGGAATTTAATTACAAATTACAGTTAATATTCCAAAAGTTCTGAGAAAATAATTTATTGCTATCACCCACTAAATGCCAGTTTTACTTAGACAAGATAATCTACTCAGGTTTTGAAATTAGCTAAGACGGTATAAGTCCCACGGAAAGTAATATTAAGAAAATCACCTCTTTTCCTAGGCCTAAGATTTTACTATGAGAGCTAAACAGATTTTTGGGAGTCTATAATTTCTATAGGAATTCAATAAAAGATTATGCTAAATTTACATTGGTACTAGGAGGTATTCCAAAGGTTGCAATTTTTTTCTTCTTTAAACCGTTGCTAATTCAACCAAATTTAAAATTTTTTTACCTCAACACAGATGTAAGCCAGTTGTCTTTAGGGACTTCTCTTTTACAATATCGAGATGGGATTATAAAGCCTATATCACATTTTAATAGAAAGCTAAGTCCACAAGAACAAAGATACCTTTTAATTAAAACCAAATTACTGGCAATTCATCAAGATATGGCTTTTTTCAGAAATTTTCTGTACGGAATAAAATCTTTTGTTTTATCAGACCACAAACCCTTAAGAGAACATTTAAAAATTTAGAACCCACCTACGGTAATGCATTGCTGGTTACTAGGCATTTCCGAATTCAAATTTGACTTCTTACATATCCTGGGAAAAGACAACCTATTATGTGATTATTTGAGTAGCGAGGATTTTGAAGAGAACCAAAACAAAAACTAAAATGCACAATCCAAAATTGTAGATGAGAAAAATATGGAAAATGTAAACACACTCACTGAAATCCCAACATTAGTGAATATTTTGGAAAAACAACTTAAAGATGCTACATTACATGAAATTAGAAATAACCTAAACATCGGTGAACAGAAACCAAGCAAACATTATGAGGCTGTCTGCATATACAAGGGATTCAACTTAATCATGCACATAGGAAATTTTAAAGACAGACCATGAAGGGACAACTTAAATAAAACTAATGTCATTCCAAGATCCCTACAGAGATCTCTACAGTATGGTTTTTCCATACTTCCAATATTTTAAATTTGGATCAGAATGTACAGATGTCGGTCCTTGATACAAAAAGGCAATGTTTACCCTGCGCTCCATCTGGCCACCTGCTATGACAAGGCCGGAAACAAGTTAAAGCGTTGGAATTCTCCATGGCATGACAATCAGAAGCGTTCAGTGTCCGAAAGGGATAGCAAACCCTTTGAATTAGGGGCAGTGGGGACAGAGGTTAAGTGGTGCTAAAATGTTGTTGATAGCCCGAGGAGTCATTATGTCCAATAATAAGCATCCTGGGTGTTGTACTTGAGCCCAAATGCCAATCAAGAAAAAAGTAGGTGGGTGTGAAGTTTTAGATTTTTATCAAAGATAGAGAAGTTGGGAGAAGCGAGGAGAAGGTTATGTGATATGAATGTGAAAAGACCTGACAGGAATCTGATGAAGATGACCAGAGAAATCTCACCATCTCTGTGGGAGACAGCCTGGTGTAATGCCACTGCAATCAACAGTTATGGTAGGCCAATTGAATATACAGCTCCTCTTTAATTTTCTGTCTCTCTCTCTTTGGCCACACGAAATGCATATTTTCTGTCACTACTAGAGGGTGACATTTTTGTGTTAGACATGGAAAGTTTAGTATCCCCAAATCATGGTGTGTTTACAGCAGAGGGTAGTTAATTGTAGTTGATAGGCAGGAGTTGAACCTATGTAAAATACTTAATATTGTGTTTAATATAGTAGGTGTCAATAAATGTTTTATGTTTTAAAATTATTTAAAGTTGTCATCATTTTCAGTTAATGTTTAATTGTATTTCTTTTCAATCACGGCCACTCTTCGAGTCCCGGACAGGACGTGTGGTAAAATACCACGCAACAACCACCACCATGAAAAATTATGTGCAAATTTATCCCAAGCTAGAACCATACTTTAGTCAAATTCCTATGTAGACAAGCACATAGCATTTACAAAGAGCCTTCACAACTACTGTTCAAATTACAGCTCACAAATGATACTAGACCTTGGGAAATCCATTATTTCTATCAACAAGTTAATTTAAGCATTAAAAGTCACTCCCATGACACTGCAGAGCTTGGACAAAAATTTGCAGATGTTCCAATGTACCTAAAATGGCAAAAAAATATCACTCCTTTCATTTTAAAATAGTAGAAACTGCATCCAATATAATATAACCAATGAAAACGAATGTGACTCAACTGCCAGCCAATCACACGAGACTTTAGTTTACAGTGCCAGTCAAGAGTATGCTGAGAGTGAGAGATGTAAAAATGTAGCAAAAAAGAGACATATGTGTTGTTTGGCCTCATGCCTGGACAATATATAGACCCCTTTGAAATTACACACCTCAAAGCAGAAGAGAGCCGACCTAGGAGATCCTGGCTCCAAGATTGGGCCCCATCAAACAATTCAGGACATGGGTCTTGTGATTTCAGCTGTATTTTACCCTGCATTGTTTCCAACTAGCACAATTGCGATGCCTGGTTGTAATTAAACCTTAAACCGCTAGTCATACTCTAGATGCTGGAAGCATCAAACTTTGATCCTGTAGGACCCTGATAGTATGGTGTATCTGCAGTGGCATTCATAGTGGTTTAAGCCCTATGAATCATGATGATCAAGTCCAAATAACTAACAATATTCAAAAGAAAGAACCGAAATGATATCTCAAGTACCAGGTGCTGCACAAAGACCTCCTAAATAAAAGAACTTTTACTACAGATGTATGTAGATGAGGATCCACAAACATAAGTTAATTATCATCTACTTCATTCTATTGCATACTCAAAGAATATTTAAAATGAATTAAGAACAATTGATCATATCTAAAATTGAGAACAAAGTCAACCTTTAAAATATTGAATGATGTGATATTATATTAATATTAAAATTTTTAGTTACAACATAATTATGTCAGTATAAAGAATAATTTGATAAAAATAGATTTAGAACAATTAAAATCCCCTACTCAGATGTTGGGAAGAATAAGTTTTTTTTTTTACTGCAATATTATGTTAACATTATGGTAAATATTGAATTTCAATAATACTGAAGTATAAAATTGATAAAGTACAGTGGAGCACCGTTTATATGTTTCTCATTAATATGTCTTTTACATTTATACGTCGTTTCAGCACTATCCTGATTCATTCCTAACCATGCAATGATAAGATATTTTATATATATGACACAAAACTTCAGTTGTACATCATTTTCCCAGTTTTTCCACTTATAAATCTTTCTAAAATTCGAAAATTTTCATTCGGATAGAACATTTGGGAATTGTCACTACAAGGGTAGAGGTAGTCTGACCACTGTTACACGGGTTGTCACTGTTACAAATTTAACACACTTTTTGATTCCCAAAGAATCCTCGCTCAAGCTGTCAAATTTACATGATAACCCTAAACTGCACCTGCTGCGGGAAGAATGAACAATGAGAGGGTCTATTCACCATACTCTTTTGTTTGATAAGCAGTTCATTCTCGAATTGAATTCCTATGCTTTTGAGAGTTCATGTTTCAGTATTGCTGTTCAGTCTGTTGGTTATTATCATTCTGTTGGTTTCTTAAAAATTTAACGTTCTCCAAAAATGTGCCGAAAATGTAAAGCACATTCATTAAAATATAAAATTGAAATTTTAAAAGAATTTGACAAAAGTACAGGATTAACAAAAGTGCATTTGGCTAAAAGACTGGATATTCGAGTTTCTACTCTGAAAACTATTGTCTATAAAAGAAAAACAATCGAGGACAGAGCAGCAGCTTGCAGAAACTCTGCTTCGAAGAAACTGCGTGTACAAGAAGGCAAATTTCCTGAAGTAGAGGACATTTTGCTTCAGTTTTTAACACAATGTCATGCATCAAATATTCCTGTAAGTGGGTCCATGCTTATGGGAAAAAGCAAAGGAAATTGCATTGAAATTGGAAGTAAAAGATGCGTGTTTTTCAACTGGATGGCTTCACAAATTCAAAATGCAACATGGAATTTCAAGTCAAGTGGTAAGAGTGGAATCTAAAGATGTTCCAACTGAAACTGTTAACGAATGATTAAAAAATTTGCTGAACAAAATTGATGGATACCAGCTGAAGGACATTTACAATGTTGATGAAACAGGCCTCTTTTATCATCTCATGCCTGCAAGAACTCTCACCTTTAAAAAAATCTAAAGATTGCCTCACTATTTTACTTTGTGCTAACGCTGATGGAAGTGATAAGATGACTCTAGTCATAGGGAAGTCACGGAAGCCAAGGTGCTTTGCAAAAGTTAAAACATTGCCAGTAGGTTATGCAGCAAATACAAAAGCATGGATGACTGTGAAAATTTTTACTGAATGGTTCAAAAAATTGACAAAGATATGAAACAACAAAAACATAAAATTTTACATTTTATGTATCAATGTACTGTTCATCTCCAAGAGACCGACTTCTTGAAAAATGTGAAATTGGTTTTCTTTCCACCAAATTGCACAAGCAAACTACAACCCCTAGATTTGGGAATAATAAAAAACTTAAAAGTGTACTACAGAAAGGGCTTAACTGAACATGCCCTTCAAAGCATCATTACAGGAAATATCCAAGGAAAGACAAACGTATTTCAGGGAATAAACATGATCTCCCTAGCATGGACTGAACTAGTCAAGTCTGAAACAATAAAAAATTGTTTCATTAAATGAGGGTTTCCAGATCCAAAATTAGATTAATGTGATGCCAACGATGAGAGTGGTGTCAATGCTGGAGATGATGAAACTGTGATCATGGATGAAGAAGACTGGAATCTCCTAAGACCAGAAGTTACTTTTGAGGAATATATGAATTGTGATACCGACGTAATGACTTCGAAATTAATCACAAATAATGAATTAATAAAAGACAAACTGTCTGGTGCTAATTTAAGTAGCAATGCTGATGAAGAAAAATGTGAAGAAGTTATCCCGCCTTCCTTTAAAGATGCCATGGACTCCATTGATAAACTTAGAACTTATTTTGTTTGTCAAAACACCAGTGAAAAAACTTTCAAAGACCTTAATTCGATTCATAATGCTGTACTCATTACTCACATTCAATACGCACATCAGACGATTACAGATTTTTTTAATTAACATCTACCCAGATGCACATAAATCATATAAAACAAGATATATATTTACTTAAGATATGTTTGTATGAAATTAAAATAAAGGTATGATTTTTTTCATTTTTAAATATAAAAATTTAATAAATATTATTTTCAATGTAGATAATATCTTAAAAAAATTAAAATATTACTTTTAAATAAATTAGGATTATTTGTAGCATTAAATTTCCAATAATCAAAGTTGTTTCTTAAAATTCCGATTATACGTCTTTCCAGTTATATGTCTTTTTCAAATTTCCCTTGGAAAACGTATATACCGTGCTCCACTGTACCAGTATACAAGAATAATTCGGTCAATTTTGAGTTAAGTATCTCAGTTTGTTTTGTTTATGAGAACAATTTATAATATCATGATTCTAAATATTTATACACTGCTGGATAATTGCTAAGGACGGATCACAATTTGCAATGTAGCACAACATTAAGCGGGGGTGGAAGTCCAGCAGGATAAAATATTGTTGCCACACTGTTCGGACATTGGAATAAAGATCATTTATTGTTCTGGAAAATACAGAAAGTTTTGAAACATCTGAAAGGAAAAGTGTTCATTTGATGTTGTGCATGGAGAAATAGAAAAATGAATATGAACAACAGCAGGCACCATTGAGAAAGGTGTCAGTACAGGATATGTCCACCGTGGAGTGCGATGCAACATTCCACACATTATGTCATGCTTTGCCCTCCTCTGTCAGTGCTCTCCTATCCCACTCCTCTGTCAGTGCACAGATGAGGGTGTTGTTTGTAGGAGAATATTTTCAATCAGCAAATCGCCTCCCCAAAGCATCCCAAACATTTCCAATGGGGTTTAGATCTGGAGAACATGTTGGCCATATGAGACATTGAATACCCTCGGTGACTAGACAATCCTGAACAGCGAGTGTTTGATGACATGGTGCATTGCCATCCATGAAAACAAATTTATCACTGACAGCACCACGGAAAAAGCGAACATGAGACAGTAGAACTTCATCAATGTATTGTTGGCCGTTTCACATTCCAGTTGTTTTAAATGCTTGCCACAGCTGTGAAACAACGTTGTGGTGATGCCAAACACCCTGGCAACATCTGTTATTTTTCACCCTTCTTTGATCTTTCCAATAATATGGCCATGCGTAGAATCATCTAAGTGATATCGGGAAGACATACCGAAAATTTCAAGTTCGTCAATTAAATCTTTCCTGTAAAACTTTCACTTGGAACAACAACTGTTCACACGTGTCAAATCCTTTAAATCTCTTATCAGTGCTATCATGTAATGAACAGGCGGGGAAATGAAAAATTTGCATATGCACACCTCTTCTTACTGTATCCCGCACCTATTCTAATTTTCCACATTTTGCTTCCTTTCATTTTGTGGTTGCTATGGGTGATAGTGTCATCCGTTCTTAGAAATTGTTCAGCAGTGTATATATACATATTGGTCCACACCTGTAGTATTAATTGCCTTATCTTCCTGAATTTAATTATGTAATATTGATTTTATTACAGTAGATAGACGCTGGTAAGTAAATTAAGTAAATCTAACTACTATACCTATTTGTTTTTAAGTGAAGAGCTTGGAGAATGAGAAAATTAATCAGAATGATAATCATAAATAATTTAAATTAATATTTTGGTAGTTCTCCTTGGTTTATACACTCTTTTTCGTGTGTCCGGAGTAAAACTGCCAGTACTTTCGAAACAATTTCATAGTTGTATATGTAGATTTTTTATTTGTTTCAATCAATCAAATAAAAAAATTGATACAGAATTTAGTTTACTCTATGGGTATCAGAATCTATACTATTGGAATATATGCAATGTCTATTTATGTTATTACATCTATTGATCCATATCCTGTGTTTCTCTGAGCTAATTCATATTCTTCCAAATCACACATGGTGTCCAATGAAATTCCTATTTTTATGGAAGACTATTAGCTATTTGAAATTTTTTAGAATAGAAGAACTGAAAATATGTGCAAAAAAGCAACTAGTTACTTAAAAAACCCTTTTATTTAGCCCCTTTCTTCAAAGAAACCAGACAATTTCAATATTCCTCCCAGCAATTTTTGTGGTGGTGAATGGTTTTATGGTGATGAATTGGAGTGGCAAATCATTATCTCTTTTTGTGGAAAGCAAAAGGAAGATTTTTTTTTATCACTTTTCTACTTATGTGAAGTTTTGAATTTTTAATTTTCAACAAAGCCTATATCATTAATTGTTTATATAACTTCATTTGGGGATTTTTAGCAATTTAATTACAAATTTAAGATACTGATGATTTTTGATTTCCAATGCTTGCACTGAACAATCAAAAGTCCAAAAGTTGCTGTTAAAAGCATATGTGTAGCTTCCTGAACATATGTAATACAGAGTTTAAAAGGATTGAATACAGGGAGATGGCATAGGGAGGGAAAATTGAAGGTCTGCAGATTCCAGCATGACTGTTTGGCACCTATGTTAGGTTTCCCTAAAAATAGAACAGTGCTGCTATAATTTTGTTAATGTTCAGAAAGAAATTCTCTATAAATATGAACTGATTTTACAAGTTTTTGAAAAATGCTGAAATTGTCCATTGACACAAAAAAGTATTTTTAATAAGCAGCAATCTTAATGTTTTAACACTTGCATTCTAAATTTTGAATTATGCTTATAGCATAGCAACAAACATCAATGGACTTCTTTAATGCTGGCTAGCATGAAACAGCTGATACATGTACTAGCAGAAACTTTTATAGCAATAGAAGAAGTTAGTCATAACACAGATGGGATCAAATTTAAAAATCGATCTTAAACTGTATGTGGCTGCAATCGATAAGTTCATGGTAATTTGAATAATCAAGTTCATTATGAACCTAGTCATTACAGCTTTGTGTAGCCTGAGTTCAATCATCTTTAAATTTGAAGCTGTTAGCATAGCATTGTATAATTGACTCATCATTTATCTTACAAGTTTAAAAAATTGTTATACATATGAAGTTTATTTGCTGTCAAAGTAGTTATTGGTTATATGATGTGGAACTATGCTGACATGAGTGAAACTGGTTCAAAGTGCTAGTTATCATGATGAAAGAATAATTTCAAAATTTAGAATGTAAGCATACAAAATTTAAAAGTTACTGCTTGCTGAAAATATTGTTATGTCTAATATAGGAAAATTTCATTTTTAGAAGAATTCTAAAAATTATTCACTGTACTGGGAGCATGATGCCAATATTTATGACAGCACCATATCGGCAGATTTTGTGACTGTGATACATCCTAAATGATATTTTTAAAAGTAAGTAAAATTAATTACTGAACAATTAAAACACTTCCATTTGTCAAAAATTAATAATTAAGGAAAATGTTTGTAAGCAAAACTCAATCTTTTTTCCTATAATATAGTATATATGATAAATATAAGATACATACGTAGAAAGGCAAATTGAGCCATTCACCACAAATTTAAGGCCTTTTTTCAACATTATCAAAACCAGCTGAGCAATATTATAGGCATCATCTTTTCCTGAATGCAATCTTCCTTCAAACCTTAAACCATATATATGAAGCATATCTGTGAGACTTAGCTGAAAACAAGTAATAAATTATTTTATTTTTTATAAAGTAAAACACAATAATGTATATACTCTCATATAAGTTGAAAAATTTAAGACAAAAAAGAGCTTCATAGTGAGGAGGGTGGGGTCGACTTATACATAAGGCCTAAAAATATAGAAGTCGAAAAGTGCTTCTCGCGAGACAATGCATCTTAAAAGGGAAAAAAAGGAGAAAAATACTAATATGATAGTAATTATGCAATTATGACTGAACTTGAAAACTCTCCTGGCTTTGCATACTTACAGTGCAGTCACAACTGTGCATATTAAGCTTTATCGTTTTGACTACCAGTTTATTGCATCATGACCAGATTAAATACAGCCATACTACAGTCACTGTTACAACTTACATGTTCTTGATTGTACAAGTTTGCTCTTACTTTTCCAATTATGGCTAATTTATCATCTTCGACAAAAACATTTTAATTGAATGTTGGTTCAATGATGTTAGGGATACAATGCCTGCTGAAACAGTTCAAGAAATATTGAATTAGCAACAAACTTGATGGCACAGAGGTTGATGAGGTTTTTACAGTGATGACAATAATAATTCTAATGATACAGGCATAGATGAGATTGCTGATATTTACGATGATGCACCAATGATGGAGAAGGTTTTTTTAAACTGTTTGGTGAGTCTGACTCTAAATCAGACTATATATATATATATATATATATATATATATATATAAATTCTATTTTTTCTGATATTTTCTCTGAAAGTAGGTGAAATGTCATATGATGTGCAGGACCTATGTTGGGGTTTTAAGAACTAATAGTTTCCCCAACAATATCGGAGAGACAATATTTTACCTGAGATGATATGACATCTATCAGTCCAATGTATACTGAACATATAGAGATTGACATAAAAGAATGACGCAGAACCATATTTTCAATTTGTGTTATTTAAAGCCAATCATTCATAATTTTTTTCATCCAGAAAACTATGACTATCCTTTTCATCAAAGTACGGTTAGACACAAAATTTTCAAAAGTATGCTTTTCCTTGAAAGATTTGGTATGTAAAACAAAATTATGTACATTATTTATAAATTTTTTATCTTATTAACAAATATTTCATTTTCTATCATATTTGATTATGTTTTTAAACCCTAGTCTATCCCACAGATAAGCTGCTTGAAACTATTTTGTTGATGTATTCATGTAGTATATAATATCTTGTTTATCCTTGATATACAAATGGGATTAGAATTTGTTTTACTTTACCCAGGACAGAGAAGTAAAATCCTAATTTTATCCCCAAAACTACAACTTTTCTTTTTGTTTTTTCATTCTAAAAAGGTGCTTTTCTTTGCAAGATCTGGTTAGAAGAAAATTATGTAGTTTATTTTCTTCATTTATTCTTATTGTTAAATATTTTATTTTAAATCTTATTTAGTCACATTTTTGACCTCTAGTCTATCCCAAAGATAACCTGCTTGAATCTATTCATGTTGATATATTCTTGTAGTATGCAATTTTATTCATCCTTGATATTTAAAGGAGCTGCTGTTTAAATATAAACATCAAATTAAATCTCAAAATTTTTAAACCATAATATAAATATCGAGGATGTTTCAAATACATGTAAAGTATATTTTTTTTTAATTCCAAATTCATCCATTAATTGTATGGATTCCGTTCAATATTTGTCTGAAAGAGAATTTTTCGATTATTCCAATGGTGTCAAGATGGAAACTCTGTGATAATATTTTGGGTCAATAAAGAACTGGTTTGTGTGGATATCATCGAAATCAGGCTAAATCATACTAAAGCATAAAATAACTATAAAGCTAATTTGAATAAAAAAAAATGACACTGAGGTGCACTTTTCTGGGTCCTGAAGTAGCTGTTTACCAAATTTCATGGCAGTACAACACTAATTAAATTTTTTTATAGAAATGCAACATTGTTACATGTAAATTTCTCAAATAAGCTGTGAAAACATTGGAAATATATTGCATTATGGATATATGTTCACCAATAATCCATTTGTTTAATGCAGGGCCATTTATGACCAGAAGCAAAGTAGGCAAATTCTGGGAGCCTGTAAATCCCTAGGGACTCATTATTTGTGTGCTCAATGTACCTTTCTTTACTATAAAAGTTTTATGCGAGTACCCTAGAATTTACTTTTAACTATTGGTCCATCAAATGAAGCCTGCATACAAATAAAAAATGCAAAAATTTGATAATTAAGTGCATAAATATACCATATATCCATGTTTTTCAAGCTGTGCATCACTACCCCCATGGGCATCATGGCCTTGTGCTAGAGGTGACCAATCAGCATTCACTATTTTTTGGCAGTGAAAAAGATCATCAACACTCAGTATTAATGGCGAGAAACCCATATAACAAAAAACCCAATGGTTAATAACAGATAGCCATGTGCAACATCCTGTTTGTCCATTGATTCAGAATTCTTTTCCTATCAGTAGGGGGGAACCCATGTGTGTCCCCACCTTACTCCTCTTTGTATTGACCAAATGTTCTTGGCAGTAGTCCAAATTACTATAGGACTCATCACTAAAGGCTAGTAAGGAATTCTCAGTTGTACTCAGCATGTTAATAAGAATTCTTTGATCATTATTTATCGCATTCTGCTATATGTTGTATTGCAATTAAAATCAGTTTTCAGCTTAGTTTTGTTTAGTCGAATGCAGTTCGTTTTAAATCTTGTTCGTGGTTTGTGATCTATATATATTTTATCAGTATAGGTATATTTTTAAATATAAGTTGAAAAAGGAACATTTCAGAACACATCACATAGTTCTGAATAGCAAATGAGACAAAAATACCGTAGTATGATGACAATTACTTGCATTTAAGCTTTAAATGCATTACATAAATAACCATTTCTTATGTAATTTTTCATTAGGAAATGATTGACACAAACTTTAAAATGCTAGCAGGAATCATTCTTGAGATATTGCACATTTTTCAAATACATTTATTAAAAGATCATATAAAATTAAAAGAAATATTAACTATTGGGAAATATGTTCACTTTTCATATGTAATATTATGTGATAAATTTGTTATCATCATTCTTGTGAATCTAGTTCATTCTATTCAAGAGGGAAGATACTTTAGGTAATAGTTTTATATCTTGATGCCTAGCAATTCATCAATAATCATGATCTGCTTTAAGAATAACTCTGTCCGTAATGCTTGGTGAAATTTTAATGACTAATTTGGTAGAATATTGTTAACTTGGTGACTTTTTATAAATGTTGTCAAATTGACGAAAATGTCGCAAAATTGATAAAAATGTTAACAAGTTGATCAAAATGATGCTAAATCAATTAAAATGGACGAAGAAATGGGTTATTCTTATAGTGAATTCTTATATTCTTACCAAGATATTGAATATTCATTAATTAGCCATCATTTTAATTGAATTAGCATAATTTTGATCAACTTGTTAACATTTTTATTGATTTTGCGTCATTTTCATCAATTTGACTACATTTAAAAAAAGTCGCCAAGTTGGCAATATTCTACCAAATTAGTCTTTAAAATTTCACCAAGCATTACGAACAGAGAAATAAGTTATTCTTAAAGCAGATCATGATTATTAATGAATTGCTAGGCATCAAGATATAAAACTATTACCTAGAGTATATTCCCTCTTGTATGGAATGAACTAGATTCACAAGAATGATAACAAATTTATCGCATAATATTACATATGAAAAGTGAACATATTTCACAACAGTTAATACTTCTTTTAATTTTATATGATCTTTTAATAAATGTATTTGAAAAATGTGCAATATCTCAAGAATGATTCCTGCTAGCATTTTAAAGTTTGTGTCAATCATTTCCTAATGAAAAATTCATAAGAAATGGTTATTTATGTAATGCATTTAAAGCTGAAATGCAAGTAATTGTCATCATACTTCAGTATTTTTGTCTCATTTGCTATTCAGAACTATGTGATGTGTTCTGAAATGTCCCTTTTTCTACTTATATTTAAAAATATATCTATACTGATAAAAAAACATAGATCACAAACCACAAACAAGACTTAAAACGAACTGCATTCGACAAGACAAAACTAACCTGAAAACTGATTTTAATTGCAATACAACATATAGCAGAATGCGATAAATAATGATTAAATAATTCTCATTAACATGCTGAGTACGACTGAGAATTCCTTACTAGCCTTTAGTGATGAGTCCTATAGTAATTTGGACTACTGCCAAGAACATTTGGTCAATACAAAGAGGAGTAAGGCGGGGACACACATGGGTTCCCCCCTACTGATAGGAAAAGAATTCTGAATCAATGGACAGACAGTATTTGCATATGGCTATCTGTTATTAACGTTGGGCTGTTTGTTATATAGGTTTCTCGCCATTAATACTGAGTGTTGATGATCTTTTTCACAGTAAAAAAATAGTGAATGCTGATTGGTCACCTCTAGCATAAGGCCATGATGCCCATGGGAGCTGTGATGCACAGCTTGAAAAACATGGATATATGGTATATGTATGCATTTAATTATCAAACTTTTGCATTTTTTACTTGTATGCAGGCTTCATTTGATGGACCAATAGTTAAAAGTAAATTCTAGGGTCCTCCCATAAAACTTTTATAGTAAAGAAATATGAATTGAGCACACAGATAATAGGCCCCCATGGCTTTACAGGCTCCCAGAATTTGCCTACTATGTTTATGGTCATAAATGGCCCTGCATTAAGCAAATGGATTATTGGTGAGACATATATCCATAATGCAATATATTTCCAATGTTTTCACAGCTTATTTGAGAATTTTACATGCAACAATGTTGTATTTCTATAAAAAAAAAAATTAAATAATGTTGTACTGCCATGAAATTTGGTAAACAGCTACTTTAGGACCCAGAAAAGTGCACCTCAGTGTTATTTTTTTTATTCAAATTAGTTTTATAGTTATTTTATGCTTTAGTATGATTTAGCCTGATTTTGAATGATATCCACTCACACCAGTTCTTTATTGACCCAAAATATTATCACAGAGTTTCCATCTTGACACCATTGGAATGATCGAAAAATTCTCTTTCAGACAAACATTGAACGGAATCCATACAATTAATGGATGAATTTTTTGGATTTAAAAAAATATATACTTTTCATGTATTTGAAACATCCCCTATATTTATATTATGGTTTAAAAAATTTGAGATGAAATTTGATGTTTATATTTAAACAGCAGCTCCTTTAAATATCAAGGATGAATAAAATTGCATACTACAAGAATATATCAACATGAATAGGTTCAAGCAGGTTATCTTTGGGATAGACTAGAGGTCAAAAATGCGACTAAATAAGATTTAAAATAAAATATTTAACAATAAAAAAAATGAAGAAAATAAACTACATAATTTTCTTCTAACCAGATTTTGCAAAGAAAAGCACCTTCCTAGAATGAAAAAAAATTACGTTTGTCCACTTTAACAAAAAAAGTTGTAGTTTTTAGGATAAAATGAGAATTTTCCTTCTCTGTCCTGGGAAAAGTAAAACAAATTCTAATCCCATTTGTATATCAAGGATAAACAAGATATTATATACTACATGAATACATCAACAAAATAGTTTCAAGCAGCTTATCTGTGGGATAGACTAGGGTTTAAAAATATAATCAAATATGATAGAAAATGAAATATTTGTTAATAAGATAAAAAATTTAAAAATAATGTACATAATTTTGTTTTACATACCAAATTTTGTAAAGAAAAGCATACTCTGTAATGCTTGACAAAAATTTTGACAATGAATTTGTCGGATATCGCCAACTTGGTGAGTTTTCTAAATGTTGCCAAATTGATAAAAATTTTGCAATTGTGTTTAGAAAGAGGATATTATTATTCGATATTTGCATTTGTCTGTTAACTCAGCTGTTCCACTTAGCAACACATTTAGCGACATTTTAAATGTCACCAAAGTGATCAATCAGAATGTCCCTAAATTAATGAAAATATAACGAAATTGATAAAATGACACTAATTGAAAAAAATTAAATGTTTTGCAAAATTGAGAACAATTTCCTTGATAATCACTGTCACTTTGTGGGAATTAAATAATATTTTTAGTAAATTTGTTTACAATAGGGCCCATGATGTTTTATTCTTCAGATCTGCTTGTAAAGAAAATTTTGTATTGTGAGAAGAGAGATTCTTATACATCTTTCTAGGAGAATTAAATTAAATATTGTAATAGAATATTTTGAATAACGATATCATTAAAAATATTATAGGGATTTGCACATTATTTTAAATTTTAAATTTTTTTATATTATATATTCCATACAAAGAACAGATATACTATTAGTTTACTATAAGAATAACATATTTATCTGTCCGTAACACTTAGTAAAATGTTAGTGATGAACTTGGTGAAATATCACCAATTTAACAATTTTTTTAAATGTTTCAAAATTGATTAAAATGTCACCAAATTGATAAAATTGTTGTCAAATTAATAAAAATGATGGTAAATCAATGAAAATGATGAAATTATTTATGAAAATATCGTTAAAATTGCAAAATTGATGAATTAATTATTAAAATATTTTAATATATTGACTAAAGAAGGTCGTTTGCACTTTATGGAAACGATTTTGATAATTAATTTCTATGCATAAAGGGCATATTTTTTGCGGCGATTTGCTTCTATCTGATAGCCTTGATTCTTGACTATAGCTCTAGCTCAAATTTTCCATGAAAGTAAACTTTTTCTTAGCACCGTCATGTCAATTTCATCCCACTCCTCTTGGGTTGTTTTCCAAAGTTTGTTCAGTGTTCTTGGATGCCATTTTCCTAAGGCTCGTTTTAACAAACCAAAAATGCAAAAGTCCATAGGAGAAGCATCAGGTGATTTTACAGGTATTTCATTAAATGGGATATATTTTATTCTTGTTTCTGATTCTTTTTTTTGCTAAATATGTGGCAGTTGATTTAGACGTGTGACTAGAGGCTTTATCCATATGAAGCTCAATTTTATTGATGCCCTTTCCATAAAAGGCTGGAATTTCTTCTTCAAGAATTGGTTCTGAAATATTCTGCTGATAGTAGAGTGAATTAATTTTAGCTTTACTTGAGACTTTTTTGAGTTTTAATTTACTTTTGTAACAAAATCCTGCAACTATCATGAATCACTTTGGGAACTTTTCTGTACATTGACGAAGCCATTTCGCGCAATCGTTTTTGTCAGTTGAGCAATAGAAAATTGTTTTTTTTTTATTACAGTCACTTAAATACACCCATGCCTCATTGAGTGTTACAACAAATTTCCATTTATCAGCAGCTAGGTGTTTTTCACACAATTTTCTACAATTTGTTTTTCTTTTTGCAACATGCTTTGGCAAAAGCAGATGAACTTTAGATTTAAACATCTTTTTTAACTTCAAATCTTTATGAATGATTTTACTTACAATGCCAGAAGACATTCCCAGTTTCGATGAAATGGATCTTTGAGTCGGATTTTCTTTTAGGATCAGAGACTTCATTTTCTTAATATTTATCTGTGTTTGAACAGTCTTAGGATGTGATTTTGGGGTTATTTTTTCACTTTTACTTTCAGCTAGACGCTTTTTCCCTTTCAAATTCAATATATCTTTTTTTGAAATGTAATAACCTGGATTTTTACACCACTTCACAATTTGCTGATACAAATATTTTCCTCAGGAAGCGCATTTACGTAACCTTCGAGCCATCTATCAATTTCTGGAGCCATTTTCAAACTAAATTTTTTATTCTACATTCCAATCAAAATAAAACAGTAGCAGATGATTATATTGAAAATGCCAAATCTTTATCACAAAATGCTAACGAGAAACGTAAATACAAAATTGTTTCCATAAAGTGTGTATGACCTTCTGTATATTGCTTATTGTGGATGCTATCAATATTGCTAATTGCTAATTTAGAGTTGTGTGAAATATAAGTTAATTGGGTATTTTGAAAATGTTGCACATGTTGTCATCAGGAAAAGTGCCAAATGTATAATTCAATGTTAAAAACACTGTGCTGTTGCCAGGGTTGGCAAAAAACAGGGTTGGTAAAAAAAAATTTTATTTTGACCAGGCCAATGGTCAAAACTGGTTTAAACTGGTCAACATTGGTTTAAACCGGTCAAAATTGGCTTAAACCAGTCAAAACTGGTCAAAATGAAACTGGCTTTTTATTATATTATTATACATATACATATACATTTAGAATGTAAATAAGCAATAAACAGGTATTGCCACTTCAATTAAAGTATATGTTGTTGATAATGATGAATTTTTTCCTTTATATTATGGCATTCATATGTTTGAAGAATATATATATTATTATATATATATTACAATATGATTCTTTCTTCAAATTTCTTCAAACATATCAATGCCATAATATGAAGAAAAAAATTCATCATCATCAACAACATATACTTTAATTGAAGTGACAACACCTGTTTATTGATTATTTACATTTCAAATGTGTGGGAAAATGTGTCTGATATAATAGTGTTTAGTTTTAGTTGTGTGTGTTAGTAATAGTTTTTAGAACACATTTCTTTTCAAGATTAAATTGAACTATATTTAATTATGAGTATATGAGTAAGCTTAATTGTGGAGGAAGGAAAAAAGATCCTATTTGGCAGTTCTTTGAAAAAGTTAAAGGAGAATGTGGAAAAATAATAGGTCGTCAGAAGTGTTTACAATGTAGGAAACTTGTAAGTGGTAAGGTTCTACAAATGAAATCCCATTATGAAAAATGCAAAACCACAAAAAACATTGATCATCCATCAAAAACATCAGATTCCAAAAAAAGAAGTCATAGTGTATCATCAGAAGAAAGTGATACAAGTAAAATTAAATCATTTAATCCAAAGAAATCCATTCGTCAACCAAAAATTGATGGTAGTTTCCTCAAAACTTCTTCAGAAAAAAGTGATGCATTAGATATGGATATAGCAAAAAAAATTTTTTGCATGCAACATTCCTTTTAGTTCAGAAAATTATTACTAAAAAGATGATTAGTAATTTAAGGCCAGGTTACACGCCACTGACTAGGGAAAAGTTAGCAGAAGAATTGTTGACTGAAGTGAATAACGAAGTAGAAAAAATAGCCAAAAAGGATTTGGATGACCAAAATGTCACACTAATTCAAGATGGTTGGTCCAATATACATAACGAGCCAATTATTGTGAATTCTGTATCGACAAGTGCAAAATCTTTTTTCTTGTCATCAGTCTCTCCAAGCAGCAATAAAAAAACATCAGACTATTGTTCATCTTTAGCAAAAGAAGCTATAAAAGAAGCTAAAGTGAAATACAATTGTAATGTTAAAAGTTTCGTTAGTGATAGTGAACACAAAATGAAAAAGATGTGCAAAGATCTTCAAACCGATCAATTAATTGATGGTGACTTTTTCTTCAGTTATGGCTGTGCATGCCATTTTCTAAACCTTTTAGGAAATGATATATCTAACTCCGTTAAAACAATTATGAGTCAAATAATTGAAGTTCAAAAACACTTTCGAAATCATCATGCAGCAAAGAGCTATTTAAGCGAAAATGATGGCTCTGTTATTCCCCAATTACTATGTGAAATATGATGGAATAGTCAAATCACATGTCTTGATTCCTTTTTAAGAAATAGGGAGTTTTTTATGAAGATTGTTGATAAATATGAAGATGAAATCCCAGCTAATATAATCAATATCATTAATAACATCCATCTTTATAAGGAAGCCAAGCATTTTTTTACCCAACTTAAGCCTTTAGCTGCAACTCTAGATTGCCTTCAAGCTGAAAATGCCACAATAGCTGATGTTGTTCATGAATTTCTAAATTTAAAAGAAAATAAAGACTTGAAACCTTATGAGACATTGTTGCATAAAAGGATTGAACAATGTTTAACCCCAGTTCATTTTGCTGCATATATGTTGCATCCAAAATACAAAGTTGAGAAGTTGAATGCCATCCAGGAAGAATATGTACGTCAACTGCTGTTAGAGATAAATACAGATTTTCTATCTATATTAATCCAATACCAATCACAAACTGATTCTTTTCCAAAATCATATTTTTCAATTTCTGCCGTAAATGTAAATTTTATATCATGGTGGTTATCACTAAAGAAACATATTGATCCTAAATTCTGTGAACTTGTAATTCACTTGCAATCATGCATTGCATCAGCAAGTGTAGAAAGATTATTTTCAACTCTTAGCTTTGTTCAAGACAAAAGTAGAAATCGTTTAGGAAATGAACGATCCAGCCAACTAGTTAATTGTTACAGAATGCTTAATTCTAAAACCTGTATCGCTGCAAATTAAGAAATAAATGGCTATTTGTATTTGAGCAAGTGTTAAATTGTTTCTTTTTTTTTTTCACTTTTTTTGGTTAAAAAAAATAACAAAAAGCCACTTTTAGGTGGTTTAAACTACTTGAGGCATTTTGGACAGACCGGTTTTAACTGGTTAAAACCACTTGTAATGCCAGAAATGTAAAGTATTAAATATTAATCGGCACACCACTGATTAAAACCGCATTGGTTAAAACCATTCCAACCCTGGCTGTTGCTCTTATACATCATTTTTTCACTGTGAAAGTACATTAATTGCAATTTATAAGGAAAGTCATGTGCTGCACACATCAGATTTTTTAAAGTCTTAGGGAAGGGTTAGTCAGGAGAAAGAGGGTGGCATTCTGCACCTGCTTAGTTTTAGTCAATTTTACTTATATACTTGTCAGAATAAATAATTTAATTGTATTTTATTGGTGTATATACAGCTATAATATATTTATTTTGTCATATTTAATCCTACAGTAATGCTCAAATATTAATCAGTTAAAATTTGTTATTTATTATCTTATTTGATTGTTATAGAATACCTAAACTTTGAAGATAATATTGTTTCAATATGTATGCATGCAGATACTTTAAATTTTCATTTTTGGCTACACTGCAAGTGTACTAGTAATTTTCTTTAAACCAAATTTGTTTGAATTGATTATTTCAAGAGAAAAGCAAAATGTACATGTTTATACCACATGTGACACAGGCAAATATTTTTTTAAAAATGACATTTTTAAATTTGCATGACACGTGAAGTTAAAGCAATAAACAAAAAGTATAAGAAAATACTTATACTTAGTAACAATGTTGATATAAAACATATATTTAAAATCAAAATATTTCTGATGGTATCTCAAATTAATTTTAGCGATTTTATCACTAAATTTTTTTTGTCTCAAACTGAAAAATAATTTTAAAATAGATCCTACATAAGTGCATACAACAAGGAATTCATTGATGAAAATAGATAATTAACTGCAGAAACTGCAAGAAATATTTTCATTCACTATCAGAAGGAGGGGTGGGAAACAAATAATTTAGAGACAGTGGTGTGATTAATAAACAGTAATAAATTAAAAAAAATATGAACATTAAAACATTCTCAATAAGTTAAATTTTTAATAACTCATTTTTTTAACTCTTTCATCCTTTTAAATTTAACTTATTGGGAGCCAACTATAAAATTTAAAGCAACAAAAAGTTATTCAAATTGCTATACATTTTAATAGTTTATTCCATATTTGCATATCTAGTCAAAAATTCAACCCTGGGCAAAAAACTTATTAAGTATATGAATTTAAAAAAAAACTTTTTACAATAAATATATTCTTGTCTGTAGAAAAGATAAACAAGTTTTATCCTTGCTCTTGCAGATGGAAACTGCTGAAGGCGGCTTTTTTAGTTTCCATCTTGGAAAGATTTCACTGCATATGAAAATATATTTATTAATACATGTTTTTAAATATTTTTGTCTTTTAATTATTTTAGATGCTTCAGAGGTATTCTGATTACCAATCAAATTATGAAGGAGGTTATACAGCACGTTTTGCAGAGAAAGGGGGAGAGAGAGTTAATTTATACTCAGAAAAACACTTACTGTCATTTTGGTCAGTAAACTTTTAGAAAGGGATTCGAACAAAAAAAAAAAAAAAAAAAAAAAATCCTTTAAACTTTGAATGAACCTGTTCCAGTATTTTTTTTAGTCAAAATATTTCCTAGAAAGTAAAATAGATGTACTAGCTTGAGAAAAGAAGCTGAATTAGCAACAGAAAATTAGCTAATAAAATAATTATGAAAATTACCCTTATAAAAAAGAATTATAATAATTACCAGTGTATTCTTTTTATGATGATACTTGAAAGTAGATTTTATATCTATCCAATCATTAGCCCATTCAGGAAACTTTATGTTGCTAATAAAGCACTGCAAAGTTAAAAATTTTCTCAAGTCCCAGCTTCTAAAAAATGTATACAAAAGAAAAATAAAATGCATTTTTCAATATTTGAATAGTTACATTGAAGGGTAGTGAAATTCTATTTGCAAAGCACAAAACATGGGCACAAGAGATTTTTAATGAACTTGGTAAGAGAAAAACGGACTTACTCATTTTATATACTAATTACAAAAACCCAGTACATCACCAGCATCATCCATATAAAAATTACTTAGCTACCATTTAAATGTGTTTACTTATAAATTTTCGAAGCATATAACTACTGAGTTAACTAACTTGTCAAAAGATAATAACTTTGCATATGGCATTATATGCACACTTGAGATATAAACAAGCCCCTTTAATAATTTTTAATAAAGTGAAAAAAAGTGAGACTGAGAAAGGGCTCATAGAACAGAAATTCAAATTTTTTATATCAGCTACAACCTCTAATAAGTTGTACCCTATATTTTCGAATATAAGATGATCCATGTTTAATTTTGCTGTAAAAATTTTAACAAAATCAAAAATCTGTATATAATCCGAGAATTGGTTAGTAGTTTATCCTGATACATGATTGTTTCTGATTTGCTTATGAAAATAGCACCTACAAACAATACCTCCTACATAAGTAAACAAGAGAGATTAATCATGTACAAAGCATTGATTATGAAACACTTTCCAACTGCAATGTAATTTTATTTAAACATCTCTGAAATGTGATACATTCAGTAATGATATTTTTAACATTATCACAATACTACAATAATTTATCATATTTGAAAACTTAAAACTTCATTAAAAAAATGAAAACGAATGTTATTGAAATATAAATCGCCTGGCTCTATATAAAAGCAGTGAATATTTCATTTACAAACTTTTATTCCATTCCTTTCATTAGCGGTGATATTTTTAAAATTATCACAATACTATAATAATTTATTTTACTTAAAAACTTAAAACCATGGAGGTAAAAGTACTTTCTAACCCCATGCTTAAAACTTCATTGAAAAAGGAAATACTATAACATCGTCTGCTTCTCTATGAAGATCAATGAATATTTCATTCATATCAGAAATATTCCAGACTCCAGAACTAAATAATTTTGCGTTAAAAAATTCAGCGATTCCTATACAACTCATCTTACAGTTTGATGTGTTTACATTCTGCATATGTTAAAATTAGGCTTTGTTGTAGAGATAATCAAAGTTTGATGATTATTCAAACTCAAAAATATTGTAATTGCATTAGTGCAGTATATAGATGCACAGAAGAAAAAAAAACATAAAGCGGTTTTAGGACGGATGCAACTCTAAATATAAATTAAAAAGAACTTTAAAAATCATGATTTTGACACAAAATGGATGCCATATTTTATTTTGAAGTTGTCAGGTGATCTCTTCATATAATGAGTGCAATTATTATTTTAAGTTTTATTTAAAAAACTACCGAACATATTTTGCTGAAAATTTTTCATATATTTTATGGGATAATTTGAATATTTCCTAAAATTTCTGAAGCAATTTGTGAATTTTAAATTCGTTTAAAAAATGTTTGAAAAATTAGGTCCCATAGAGTTCAATGTATTTCATTTTATCAACACGGGTTCAATCCAAAACTAATTGGGTGATATTATTCATTTACATACCGATGTGTCCCACATACTGTCTCAACAACATACTAAAATTTCATTTTTATAAAGTAATTTTTATGGCAGTTATCGTGCAAATGGACAGACAGACAGACAGAATGAACAAAGTCATAAACACTTTTCAACTATGTTGTAAAGTGTTGAAAAGGTCACACCTTTTACAGCAGAAAGTTGGCCAAGTGTTATCTTTGGAATAAGCAGAATATACATACACAGTCACATAAATAGAAATTAATGTTAAGATTAATAAAACAATGTATAATATTTTATTAAATCAATATATTGGTCTATAATCAGTAAAAAATAATGTATTGTATTATTAAACCTTCCATCGAACTAATCGACCAGGATACACTGATGAGATTAAATTTCAAATAAAGTATACCATCATTGTGAATTTTGGGACACACTTAGTGCAACAGCTCTTTAAAAATAACTAGAAAATATTATTTTCTTGATACATGCGCACTGTTCACTAATTTGACAGAAATTATTGGTGGTCCCCTTCCTCCCCCATCTCTACCTCTCACACACATTTATTTCCCTTCTTTGAGTCATGAATACGAAGGAAGAGGAAAAAAGCATGGCCAACTAAACCGGCAATAACGACTTTTCTTATTTTGCTGGATTTTTTGGATTTACTGTACACAGCTTATTCTCTCAGCAAAATGTTTATTACATTCCTTACATATATAGTAAAATTTATAAAGAACATATTGTGAAGGAGTCAAAAACTAGCATTCAAGTTTTCAATGAAAGGACAAGCTTCCTTGAACTATAATTAAAAACATTTTTTAGGTGATGTGAGTGACCTTGAGTCTGTGGCTGCAAAATCTTATGAATGAATGGAGAAAGTCAAACATAATTTGGTATGACTATTAAGATCCTTGTAAACTAGAACCCTTATTGATTTTAAACACAATCAAACATTCAGAAGACTTCCAACCTTTTCGAATGAAATTTTGTGAAAAATCATAAAAAAAATCAAGACATTCAATAATGTTAAATAAATAATCATTTTATGTGCAATGTTTTATTCTAAAACATATGACAAACTTCAGAACACTAACTTGAACCCTTCTCATTATACTGCACATTCTTCAAATAAATGTATCTAATAAATTACATAAACATGAACAGTAGTAAGTATCATCACATATGTAATACTTGGTGATAAATTTTGAAATCTTGGCAACTAATTTGATGAAACATCACCAAATTGACAAAAATGAGACTAAAGTTACAAAAATGATGCCAAACTGGTAAATTAATAATTGACATATTTTAATATAATGTAGTATATTGCTTTGCAGATGTTAGCAATCTTTCCAATTGTCAAGTTATATTTGCATAAAATATAAGTACCTAAAATAATTTTACATGTTGT
This sequence comes from Amaurobius ferox, assembly GCA_951213105.1. Classification (NCBI taxonomy): domain Eukaryota; kingdom Metazoa; phylum Arthropoda; class Arachnida; order Araneae; family Amaurobiidae; genus Amaurobius; species Amaurobius ferox. The sequence goes on along the minus strand of OX578142.1, from coordinate 147,654,658 downwards.
CATTCAGAAAAGTGCTAAATGCCAATGCACTTTTCATTGTGTCATGGCTTGCCCATAATTTCTTCACATTGAAAGAAGTAAAGTACTTGCATTATGTAGAAAGTCATGTACTGCTACATCAGATTTTTTAAAGTACAAGTTCAAAGAAAGCAGAAAATCAATGTTTGAAACATATTACATATATATGTTGCACGATTTTTGTTTTCAATTATATATTAAATTCACAGACCAAAATTTTTTTTATTAATTCTATTCACATATTAAAACCATACAAATATTTTGTCATTGGGGAAGCAGTTGAGAACACAAGGGGAGGGGCAGCTGCCTTGTCATGATCCCCCTGGATCCTGCGAATGGCTATGGAGAAAATAATCTCAAAGAGACAAGTAAAGTTCAATTGAAATCTCACTGCCAAAAGTCTGGAGAGAGAGTCTACAGGAGCAGGTCTGAAAGACTTTCACAAATATCTTTTGCAAACTACCCTATGGATGTTAAAATCTTGTAGTCCAGTATTTTATAGATGTTATTTGTGACCTAGAAAATCGGCTTGCCATTCTCATGGCCAAATAATGAGATCTGATAGCTGCACTAGCTCTAGCCAGCAAGTCTGAAGGATCTCGACATGCTCTCTCATCCATTGTGTGTGATGCAGCTGTGACTGATAGCACTTCAGAATTTGAGATGATGCGCACTATGAAGGAAATAAAGGAGATGCTTCTGTGGCAAAGTAACAATACATTCAGGCAGTCATCTGTCTTGTTTGTGAAAGGACTGGTGTATTAGACTTTCAGAGAAAGAAGACATATAAGGAGACCGTGCATACTAGCAAAAAAATAAAGGAGCATTCCCTTCAAAAAATGCCACATTAAAGATCTTCCAGATTTCATCGTTGCACAGAGGAAATATCTGACTTTACGTCATAGGTTGTATAAACAACATCAAATGTCAAATGATTGTAGACACAGGTAAGAATATGATCATCATTAAAATTGATGTAGCTCACTGAATTAATGACCAACTTCTTAATACAGCATCCTCCCTCTTTCGGTGTACAGTTACTTTACTGAAGAAACAACAAATGTGCTTTAAAAATAGAAATTACTATTTCTGTTAGGATGAGCCTTTTTCAACATGTTGCTCATGTAGCAGCCATCTATGACCCATGAATTCTTAGACTGGACTTTTAAGGAAAACATAGATTTGACCTGGACTTCTAAAACAAGGAATTACAGACAGCCACCAAAAAGATTTCTTTGTTTGGAACAGAAACATGAGACATTCTAGAATGTAACATAGTTACTGCAGAAGATGTTTTATTACTTGCACATAGGGAGTGCTTGGTGAAAAAAATCTAGGAAGTCCCAAGAACTGCTGGAATGGTTGTAACAGATCTTCCATATTCAGAGTATAAAGAAAGAGGAATTTTTGTGGCTACAGCTCTTGTTGATGTTTCAAGAGACTACATACTTGTCCCAATCACAAACATTAGTGACAGGCACAAAATAATCTGTAAAGGGGAGCAGTTAGATTCATGCTCTTAGGTAACCAGCATAATGTATGGTTGTCTTAAAGACAGAAACAGCAGTCCCGAGCATTTAAATACAATATTAAGCAACCTCAGCAGAATAAAGTGTAAAAGCCTCATTTCTGAATTCAGTGAAATCTTCTTGAATGCTTTAAAAGATATGGGACGCATTGGACTAATTCGATATAGAATCGATACCGGTAACCAGTTTTCAATTAAAAAAGCTCCCTGAAGATTTTCACTCGAGACAAGCGAGTAGACAAGCTTTTAAAAAACATGCAAGAAAGCGATGTGATTGAACCATCAAGTCCTTCGGCCTCACCAATCACTTTAGAGAAAAAGAATGAATGAATGATATGAAGGTGGGTGGCTCCAGAAGAGCCTAGCACATCGACCAGAGGTCTATTGTACTACCCCAAAAAGAAAATGAAGATCCCTAAGAAAAGAGACCAGTAGCCGATGCGAAAATAAGCAGGCACTTGACAGGAATGTCGTTCAGCTCCCAAGGTTCAATCACATGACGACCAATGTGTTCGAATCTGTGAGCAGAGTAGGCCTCACAATCACATAGAATGTGAGCTGCAGTTTCTTCGCTGTAATTGCAGCCTCTGCAAAGCGAATCCTTGGAGACACCCATAATATTAAGATGTCTCTTGAGAGTGCAGTGCTCAGTAAGGAGCCCAACAGCTCTCCTGATGCCAGTTCTACTGAGCCTGAAAAGTTCCTTTTGACGTGTACTAGGGCAATTACAGTTGAGGATTTGAGAGAAAAAGAAAGATGGTTCTACAAGATTCTGAATTGTGCGTTGACTATAGAAGAGTCAACTCTATGACAAAGACAGCTATCCACTGAAAAGATTGATGAAACTTTATATACTCTCTCCGATAGCAAGTGGCTTTCGACCCTAGATCTCAAGCATGGCTACTACTAGCAAGTGGACATCCATCCTGATGATCGAGAAAGTACAACGTTTACTACCAGACAAGAACTCTGGCAGTTTAAAGTTATGCCTTTTGGACTTTGCAATCCTGCCTTGTCTATTTGGATGATATAATTATTGTTGGGCAGTCATTTGAAAAACATATACAAAATCTTAGGAGGGTATTTGAAAAGTTAAGGAACACTAAAGTTAAATCCTTCAAAATGCAAATTATTCCAAAAGGAAATTGCTTATTTAGGACATCATATCTCTGAGAAGGGTATAAGGATTGATCAAATAAGGCAAAATCATAAAAGTCAAAGAATCATGCAGACTGCAGGCAGTTCCATTGGCGTAGCCAGGGGGGGGGGTCACAACATTTTTTAGTGGCCCTGGTTGATATAGTGATTGCCTTGGAGAAGATTGAGTTAGTTGTGAACAAGTTACAAAAAATTAGACAGGAAGCAGAAGAAAAGTTTAAAGCAATTTTTGAAAGAGCATCAGATTCGGCTCTTTCATTTGGACAATTGCCTGTACTGCCAAGAATAGTAGGAACACAACAACACCAATCAAATATACCTGCCACCACTCCTGAAGAATACTTCCATCGTACCGTTTTCATTCCCTTTCTTGATGAAATAATTTCATCGCTTCACGAAAGATTTTCTGAACATAAAGACATTTTTGTTAGGCTGCAATACTTAGTCCCTAGTAGTGGTATCAAATCAAAATTCTTCAATTTGAAACCAGCAATTGAATTCTACTCTAATGATTTAGTGAACTCAAATGCTTCGATTTTGGAAAGAGAGTGAGATGTGTGGAAGATGAAATGGATGGAATCAGAAACTCCTCCAAGGTATGCCGTAAAAGCTCTGCTAAATAGTGAAAAGGATATTTTTCCTAACATTCACATTCTTCTTGTGATACTGGCCACTCTTCCTGTGTCTACAGCATTCATTGAGAGAACATTTTCGACGATGAAACGCATCAAGACATATATAAAAAACAACACTGGACAGGCCTTGCTTTTATGTCAATACACAGGGAAATCATAGTCCCTAATGAAGAAATAATTAATGTATTTTCGAAAGGCAACAGGCGTCTCAAATTGTAACATGTATAAATTATTTTTGTGTTCAACTTTAAATAAATTACAAATCATTGATTAGATGTTTATAAAATATTATTTCATTGTTACCTTCAAATCAATTAATTGCTTTAATTATAATATTCATGTGCAAATATTAAGATAATTTACCAATTTAAAATTATATAGATAAATCAACTAATTAGTATAATTAATAATATTTAATGATATTTTGTAATTAGATAATTAATGATTTAGTGGGGATTATTTAGTATGATAGTCTTTTTGACAAAACTGTCTGTGCCCCCACCAAAACCGAATCCTGGCTACACCATTGAGCTGTTAATCAACTATAGAGTTTTCTCGATCTGTGTACCTATTAACATCTGTTTGTGAAGAACTTCTCAAACATTGCTAGGTCCTTACATAGATTAACAAAAATTTACAAGTACAAATGAATGGCAGAGTGTGAATACACCTTCAAATTGTTTAAGGAAATGCTAATTTTAACCCCCATTCTGGTATTTCTTTAACCAATGGAAAGCTTTAATCTTGATACCAATGCTAGTAATAAAGGAATAGGGGCAGTTCTCTCACAGGAAATAGGAGGGCAGGTACATTTTCAGCAAGTGTGTGTCAAAGCTTGAAATAAATTATTGCATAACAAGGAGATTGGCAATTGTTAAATCTGTAGATCATTTATAAAAATATATAAAAATAATAGTAAAAATAATAAATAATAATTTTCATTTTAAATGTAAAATAAATCGGTATTTTTCTAACTTGCAACATTAGAATCAATAGCAATTTCAGAAATTAAAAATAAATGATAAATTTGTAAATGATTTACATAGTATAAAAATCTATGATTTTAACTTTTACCTATATTTCTATCTGCTGTGATGTATCTGGCAAATCAACATGAAAAGATGAAAATTTCAAAATAATTCCGCTTTAAACAAGCTGATCAACTGGCTTATTGTCACAAGTTGAAAAAAAGGTAGAAATTTGTTTTCTAAAAACACAAATCACTAAAGAAAAACATTTTATTCTCTGCGCTATAAATAAATATTGATACTATAAGTGATAGAACTCTGAACATTAAATGCAAACAAACACTTGAAATATTTAAATTATATTTATTTTGGAAGTTATTAAAATAAAAACAACATTTATAAAATCATCTAGTTTCTAAACATTTAAAAACATTTCTAATCAAAACTTTAAAGACAGTAATATTTTTGTGTAAGTTTGGATGATTTGAATGAGTAAATTTAAACAATTTGTTAACAAATTTATGTTGCAACCTTTTACATTGAGTAAACAAATTAATATAAAGAGTAAGATTTATATGCTTAATACACACATACAAAATCAAAATGTAAATGTTAAAGGATAATTATTTGCATTAGTTTAATGTTATAACTATGGTAAAAAAAATTTATACAACTCATAGCAACTGTATTATTTAGCCTGCACATAACTAATTGACAATAAGTTATAATTTATCACAAAATTGTCCCTCACCAAGTCAACCAAAATTAACCATACATAGTTTTTCTGATGGCTCATTCAGATATTTTGTAAGCTGGGGTCTGGGCAATGCTTGTTTGCAAATATAAAGAAAATGAAGTAATGACATATAGCAATTTAACATGAAAAAAATTCAGAATTTAAACATAAAGGAAATTATACTTGTTTATTTTTGACAAAAATATTAAAGACGTGTCATTTTAATTTATTATACATGTCATTTAATATTAGCATAAAATGAAAAACTCCAATAGTAGAAAAATCTAAAGTAAAATCTTTGTTAATAGACAGCGTAAAGCAAAATACACTGGTGCTTAAAATTAAAGTATAATCTTTAAAATGGTGCAAAACTTAGCAAGAAAATGAAATTAAATTTTGTTTATGCAAAAATTTAGCATTGTAGAGTACACATGCACATTTGCTTTACAGTATTCAGAGCTTGGAAGCATGACATGGCTCTGAATGTTCAATTTAGAGACAGGATTAAAAGGCATGACAGTTCTTTTGCCACTTATACCAGGCATAGGTGGTGATGATGGTGAAGCAACACAGAATTCAATGCAGCAACACTTAAAGTCAATCATGTCACACAGACATCATATGGATGATTTTCAGCAGTGGATAGTGATTGATAGGATCGAAGCTGGCCAGTCTCAGACAGAAATGTTCAGAGCACATCATACGGAAATGGTTATTTGATAAAGATTGATTTACATCGATTTCCAAAAGTTAAACATGTTATGCAAATTTTCAAATAGCGAAAACATCCATAGATTTTATTGGGTAAAACTTTTTGTTGTCATCAATGGGGATATACAAATATCAAATTATATGTCCAATAGCAATTTGCTCCTCAAATAACATGAAAATCAGTGGATGATATCAGTGGATTTTTATGCACAATTTATCAAGTGTTATGGTATGCTAACTTACTATATTTACATGCCTTTTACAATTAATTTTGATTGATATTTATGTGCATTATTAGCCCAGTTTTATTTAATGGGCTTGTGAACATATATATTTGTAACAAAATAAAAAAAATTAAGAAGTTGTATTAATTTGTGTGATTTATTTCATTCTTTATTATTTAGATATCATTAGATAAGTATTAGGATTAGGAAAGTAGTATTCTAAAATGTCTAAGAAATCAGAAATAACATTACAATAGTTGCATTCTAGGCAGGGCTCATACAATATTAAATTGACTGTAATTACTTATCAGTTGATAATGTATAAAGTGATAATGTAGTACTCTAACTAATTACTCATCTGTATAGCTGCTCATCAGTTGGCAATGTACAACGATGAAACTCGCAATAATACAAGAGTACTCTAAATACTATATTCGTAATTTAATTTTTAAAACTTTATTGAATATTTTTAAATTAAATATATAAATAAATTTATGATCATCCATAAAACCACAAATTCAGCAACGAAAACATCTTAATTCTGTGCTATACAAAATGAAATTTACAAAAAATTCTGAAGCAGTTTTTTGCAAAATTTGGATGACATGTTGAATGAAATTTCATACCACTACAAAAGATTAAATATTTCCATCAGAGGGGGTTGAGTATATGTCTTGGGAGGGCTCAACCCCCTCTGGTCCCTGCCTGGCTATGGCCCTGATTCTAGGTCTCCTTAGACCTATTAAATCCTCTGATGACCAGTACATCACATTAGTGGCTAAATACAATAGTCAAGAAACTACACCAGCTCTTTGAGCAATGGTTACCAAAGCAATAGCAAAGTCGATATCGCTAGTTCTCTGAGGCGAAAGCTACATGTTAAAGGACTCTAGGCCCAGGTACTACGAGTTTGTGTCTGTGTGAGGACAAGGCTAGAGGAATATGATTAAAGTGGTGTCAGCATGTGACTTGGACAAATGCACAATGGTCTAATGTACTCTTCACAGATGAGTCACGATCATAGGCATAGAGTTGTATGGGCCCATGGGGCTCGAGACCCCCAATAATCTTCCAAGGTGGGATGAGCATGCCCCCCCCCCCCTATATTCTAAAGGCCACATTTTTTTTACTCCAATCTGTATATGTTATTGTTACTAAGAGTTTCTCATTGTGCAGTGCACAATTTTTTTTCTGGAAGAAGGGACTCACATAGTGATTGCCTGAGAGTGTGAACAATCTGCTTGTTATTTTTTATAACCAGGAGGAAGTTTCATTATATGCTCTTTTCCCATAAGGCAAATGTCAACTACATGTTTGGAAAGTAATTGATTACTCCCAAAGATATTCTTCGATTTATCTTTTGTTGGATCTCTACTTCACGGGAGTCGAAGCTAAATTAGATTATTCCAGGTGAGGGAGGTTCTACAATAGACTGAAAGAAATGGTCACTTATTACGAACAATTATTTGAAATGATGTATAGATATTAACTTTTGATTATTTTTGGAGCTTTAATCAAGTATTTGAAATGAAATATAAAAATGAATTGATAACAATCATGATGTTACCTATGACTATGCAAATTTTAATTAAGCTCAGGAAAAATTCTCATTTTCATTGTATATCTTAACTTTTTGGTGTTTGAATATGCTTTACCCCTCTTCAATTTTCCATATCATATCATTGCAGATTTTTGTCTACTTAATAATAACCAAAACTTAGATAATTAGTAAAAGCTGAAAATTAGTTATTCAATTCAGTACTGAACAATTGTGGCATATGCAGGGGATGAGAATGAGAGTTCCTCCAAGGAGTAGGATTCGTGGCTCAAATACCCTTCATTTGACTTTGATATTAAATATTTTCTAAACTAAATTTTAAATCAAAAAACGGTTTATATCGGTGTGTTTCCCTAATATTTCTCTACAAATGTACCAAATTTCGTATTTTTGTATGCTATAGATTTTGTAGTACGTGACAGAGAAACGTAAAATTTGTCAAACAGCGGCAGCAGCATTAGCTATTTTTTTTAATATAGAGAAATATAGAAAACGAGTTATAAAATATTTTCTTCAGCCAATGCAATGTGATTTAAATTTTAAAACAAAAATGTTTCTTCATTTTGCATTTCAAAAACATTTAAAATATTTATTCTTCAGATTAGAACATTTATAAAGTAACCCCCTCCCCTAAACCCCAGAAAAAATTTCTGGCTGCGCCACTGATTGAACATCATGCCTATAGTCATGATAGTGTGCTGGTACGGGCTAGTTCTGTGGGATATTGCATTGACCTGCACATGTTCACAGGGGGTACTGTGATGGTGTAAAGGTATTAGGATCAAGTTTTTTAACCCTTTGTGAGACTATACTATTCTAAGGAAATTAAGAAACACATCAAAGAAAAATTTAACATTTACAAAAGTAAGCCTAGTAGCACCTTTACTGAATTGAATGTTAATACCAAACTTTGGCATAAAAGATATTGTCACCTTAACATTGATTATGTGTTTCAAAGAAGTAAAGTTTCAGCTGTAAATGGGCTTCCTAAATTTATGTTCCAAAAATTGAATTGCAAACATTGTAAATTAGCTAAAACGAAATGGGTATCTTACAAACCTATAGGTAGAATAAGATCCACTAAACCCTTAGAACTGTTACACATTGCTTGAGTCCGTGTTCACGCGGAGTACGATCACGTTAAACATGTGGGTCCGTAAGTCCTTCTGAGAGGTTGGTGGTAGGGAAAGGAGGGTACGGTCCCTGTGGATGCCTCCCCCACTGGGTTCCGGTCTAAATTGGGTGGCACATCCCGGCCATCCAAACAGTTACCTTACACCTTTCTGGTAGGTCAGACACGGTCTGGGTCTCAACAACAACAACATTGCTCGAGTCCTTAGGATGAGTTGGATGGTCTGGGTCTTCAACACATCGATGTGTGTGGTCCCATGCCAGAACAACCATTATGTGGTAATAAATATTTTTTGTCGATCACTGATGATTACAGTAGAAAAGTTTTTGTATATTTTCTAAAACAAAAATCGGATGCATTTAATGTCTTTAATAAGTTCCAAAACAGTGAAGAAAGACAGTTAAATAGGAAAATTCTAAGAACAGATTGTGGTATGAAATTCTACCATAATAAGTTTAAAGTTTACTTAAGCAAACAGGGGATTAAAGTTGAAAGAACTAATGGATATACTCCTCAGCAAAACAGAGTTTCAGAAAGATTTAATCTCACTGCTTTGGATTGCGTAAAAGCAATGTTTAATGATAGTAAGGTAAACGATAAGTTATGGGCAGAAGCAATCTTGTGTTTTACTTACATTAAAAATAGAATTTGCCACAAATTTAAAACTAAAACTCCACAAGGTACTCTTTATAATGGTATGAGACCCTCAGTAGATCACTTCAAAATTTTCAGTAGTAAAGTATATGTCGGAAAACCCAAACAAACAAGAAAAAAGCTGGATATGCGAGCCCAAGAAGGGATAATGGTGGGTTATGCTACAGGTATAAGAGGCTACTGGGTACTGTTAAAAGGGGGATTCGGAAGTTATTGAAACGAGTAAACTCAAGTTTGAGGAAAGTATAGACTAGTGTCTGCCTGTTGCATTGAATTGCTATGGCGGATATGAAAACCTATACTGCACATGCTCATGGAGTTGAAACGAAAAACTTTTGCAGGTTGGAAAACATATTTGGCACAAAATCGCTCAATTGGTGATGTATGTTTTGATAGCTACTTTACTGTAATGTATACACTAAGAATGATTTTGAACTTTCCATAGTACGTGATTGTTCATCTTTCAGATACTCCAAACAAATATAAAAATGAATTCAATAAAACAAAATTTTGAGAATCAGTTTCTGAGATTTTAATGTCGATTCCAAGTTGCTTATTTAGAGATTGTATAATTGCTATTTCCCAGATTTCAATGAATTTCTTTAATTAAAAAGTTCATTCACAGAGCAGTGCATGTAAATGTTTGTACGTAGTGTAGCTTGAAATTTGTAATGTCTGTGTTTTACCAATTTAATAAGTGTTCAATGGCGCTATCTATGATATATAATTGAAAGATTCTTTCCAGTCCCTGTTTAAATCAGTTTAAAAATACTGATTTTTTATTTCTTTAGTTTAATATGTATGATAGGATAGTACACCACCGAATTAAACAAATCTTTAATTGTACTTGATCCATTAAAATTGTAAACTCAGAAATTAATGTTAAAGGATCTAATAAAGTTATACAAAATGTAAAAATACAGAAAATATTCAAGACATTTTGGGACTTTCAAATCTATTCGAAGAACTATAATATTCCATATTTTTATGTATTTTAAAACATTTAAATAAAACATTTTAAAACATTTAAAATCTCAGAAACTGATTCTCAAAATTTTGTTTTATTGAATTCATTTTTATATTTGTTTGGAGTATCTGAAAGATTAACAATCACGTACTATGGAAAGTTCAAAATCTTTCTTAGTGTATTCATTACAGTAAAGTAGCTATCAAAACATACATCACCAATTGAGCGATTTTGTGCCAAATATGTTTTCCAACCTGCAAAAGTTTTTCGTTTCAACTCGATGAGCATGTGCAGTATAGGTTTTCATATCCGCCATAGCAATTCAATGCAACAGGCAGACACTAGTCTATACTTTCCTCAAACTTGAGTTTACTCATTTCAATAACTTCCGAATCCCCCTTTTAACAGTACAAAATCGCTGAATTGGTGATGTATGTTTTGATAGCTACTTTACTGTAATGTATACACTAAGAAAGATTTTGAACTTTCCATAGTACGTGATTGTTCATCTTTCAGATACTCCAAACAAATATAAAAATGAATTCAATAAAACAAAATTTTGAGAATCAGTTTCTGAGATTTTAATGTTGATTCCAAGTTGCTTATTTAGAGATTGTATAATTGCTATTTCCCAGATTTCATAGGATTTTTTTAATTAAAAAGTTTATTCACAGAGCAGTGCATGTAAATGTTTGTACGTAGTGTAGCTTGAAATTTGTAATGTCTGTGTTTTACCAATTTAATAAGTGTTCAGTGGCGCTATCTGTGATATATAATAGAAAGATTCCAGTCCCTGTTTAAATCAGTTTAAAAATATTAATTTTTTATTTTAATATGTATGATAGGATAGTACACCACCGAATTAAACAATTCTTTAATTGTACTTGATCTATTAAAATTGTAAACTCAGAAATTAATGTTAAAGGATCTAATAAAATTATACAAAATGTAAAAATACAGAAAATATTCAAGACTTTTTGGGACTTTCAAATCTATATAAATTCGAAGAACTATAATATTCCATATTTTTATGTATTTTAAAACATTTAAATATTTTATGGTGTTTAGTTATGCTCTAATAGCAGCACATTTTCAGTATCCAAAACTACACATTATTTGTCTGATTTCTAAGCATTATTATCATTAGCAAATGTCCAACACAAATAACATTTTATTGAAAATATATTTTGTATTTAAATTGGCCGTCGAGTAAACGTTCGCTCACAGTAACTGCAAATGATATTATTACCATCTTTCTTATCGTTTTCTGACATTATAATTTCAATAATTATCAGAAAAAGAAGACTCTAACGATTTAAAGATACGATGTGAAAGATCAAGTAATGTGCACTATATTGGTATAGATAATAGGCATAAACAACACAGCTCCCTTCCAATGCCAATTTACAGCGGTTCAATACCATAAAATATCGCCAAAGCGCTAAGTATTGGGGTTACTAGAAAATGTTTGAATCCAAAAGTCCCTTCCATAGCAATTCAACACAACGGGCAGACACTAAATGCAGGGGAAAGCATAATGGACCCAAATGGGGATATTAGAAACCCTTGTACTGTTGCCCTTCAGGTAACCCCAGATCGCTATTCTACAGGCTCTGATGAGGAATGTTTGGATAGGAAATCGGGTGAAAAGGTTGGCGAGAGTGAAGACACTGACAACGGTTTATTCGAAATCAGTGAGGAAATGAACTCTCCTGCGGATTCCAACCTAATTCCCTGTTCGGACATCCCTTAGGATCGCAAAGCCATCCCAAGAGCTGACAGTAGTAGAATAGACGTATATTATTACATTAAGGGGGACAGTAAAGGCTTAGATCCCATAATGATGTAAGAAAATATTGTGAAAAAAATAATATACAATATAATCAAAATCTCTTTAACTTTAGGGAAAAGAAAAGCAAAATAGGGTCAAAACGGGTTAATAAACCAGAAGCTAATAATGTAGAAATTTACATTCCCCAAAACTATAAAGCCACCCTCAAATCACCCTAAGTCAAAGAATGGGATAATACCATGACTGAGGAAATTAAAGTTATGAAAGAAAGAGAGTTAGTTCCTGCACCTCCTTTTGAAAAAATAATAGGCAGTCGATAGGTTTATACTTTGAAAAGAAACGAAAAAGGGGAAATACAACAATTTAAGGCAAGGCTAGTGGCTCAAGGGTATACCCAAGAAAAGGGTGACACATACAATGAAGTTTTCAGTCCAGTCGTTAATTTCAGTCTGATTAGTTTATTTTTTACAATCTTTGTCAGTATGTTAGGATGGATGTTATGGAGAGAAATTCGTAACGTAAATGAATTCCCCATATCTTGGTAAGTCAATCAGGATGTGGAAATCTTAATTTTAAATCTTACAAAATAATTCCAAATGCAGAATGAGACTAACTAAAAAATTAGCCTCGGTTTTTGAATAAGTCCTAAATCAAGACATCCCGCTTAACTTACCATATATAATCAATCACTACATAGGTGCATAACCAGAACTTCTGGTTCTATCATGCAAAGAGAATAATTAAAATAATGCCTGCCATGACACATAAAATCACACATTTAAATTATAAAATCATTTATTCTAATATTAGTAATTGTTTCTTGATTATATAACTTTTAAGATCAATTCATAGTTATATGGCAATATTAGGCCTTGCCTTCTCTCAATAACTTTAATAAATGCATAAATCATGAAATGCACTCAATTTATCTAAATTCATTATTTTATAAGTAGTACTACAGGGTCTGTATAAAAAGAACCGGGAAATTTTTTCTCCTGACGTGAGTATACGTCGTAACATGCTCGCAGCGCACATGCTCGGTAGTGGAGAATGTGACCTTCAAGACACGCCAAGCGACAGTCGCCTTCAAGCGTTCGTTCAGGCTACACCGTGTTTTTAGTGGACCCCTGTCGAGTGACTCTGTGCAAGCGCGAAATGCAGCGAATGATTGAACAGCGGTACAAGATCAAATTTTGTGTTGGATTGGGAACATCGGGTACAGAGAGGTTGGCCATGATTCGCCAAGTGTTCAAGGATGAAAGCATGTAACAAACAGCAGTTTTTAAGTGGCACAGGCTCTTCAAAGATGACCGAGAGAGTGTGCAGGGCGAGCCTCGCACTGGACGGCCGTCAACGTCAAGAACGGATGACAACGTGTGCGTGAAGTGCTGAATTCAGGTTGTCATTTAAGTGTGCGAATGGTCGCAGATGAAATTGGCATTGATAAGATGACAGTGCACAGCATTATCACTGAAAATTTGTCAATGCGAAAAATCTGCGCGAAATTCATCCCGAAGGTCTTGACGGACGAGCAAAAGCAGAGGCGAGTGTCTGCTTGTGAAGACCTTCTGCAATGCGTTGAAGAAAACTCCGGCTTTTTGGACATCGTCATCACGGGAGACGAGACTTGGATATTTGAATACGACCCGGAAACAAAGCGGCAAAGTTCAGAATGGCACACTGCAGGATCACCTCATCCAAAAAAGGCTCGAATGAGCAAATCCAGAGTGAAAGCCATGCTGATCATTTTCTTTGACGCAAATGGGGTCGTCCACTATGAATTTGTTCCTGAGGGGCAGAAAGTGAATGGTGCGTTTTACCTAGAAGTACTAAGAAGACTGAAGAGAAGGGTCAACTGGGTGAGGCCAGCCATCGCTGGAAATTGGAAATTGCATCTTGACAATACAACCAGCCACACCTGCTCCAAGGTGACCGACTTCCTGACGATAAACGGCATCGCGACGGTTCCCCATCCCCCTTACAGTCCCGACTTGGCACCAGCAGACTTTTTCCTTTTCCCAAAAGTGAAATCCTTCCTCAAAGGACACCACCATGGGACCTTAAGTATCGTCAAAGAAGCTTGCATGAGTGCCCTTAAGGACCTTCCTGAATCTGCCTACCAGGGAGCTTTCGAGTGGTGAAAAAGTCATTGGCAAAAGTGTGTCCACGCTCAAGGGATGTACTTTGAAGACTTTTGAGGTATTGTAGCAATATCTGTAATAAATCTATTTTTCCGAAATTTTTCCCAATACTTTTTATACAAACCTTGTATTACTTTTAAATCAATCATTCCTTTTATATAGTTATATATCAGTATTCTATTCTTTATGCTTCTTAATAATCATTAAACATATATACAATTTAAGAGTTCCTATGTTCTGATGTGGACCATCTCAATTATGTTCAATTTTTTAATTTTATATCAATATACTCAAAATTCAACTTACGTGCCTTTCCAAAATTCAACTTACGTGTTGCGAATGATTGACATCATTTGGTCAGCAGATTTACTTATTGATACGGTCGATAATATCATATCTGAGTCACTTGATTTTCCGTACAAATAGAATCACCTCAGTTCAAGTTTATATGCTCTAGAGAAATTATCATATCGCTGCAGGTTCCACAGTTCTTTAAATAAGCATTATTGCAGGGTGTCTGAATTTCTCTCTGTTAAGACAATATTTAAGTTATACCTATGTGTACAAAATCAGCAGTCAACACTACAGTTGTTCCTATGGGTTACTGGACTCAACGATCATATTTCAGTTTCTAAGCACGACAGGGTCATCAGGCAATTGCATTTAATCCATTCTTCACTGTTCAGGGGTAAGCAGTGATTTTGCCAATTCAAAATTCGAAGACGTAAATTTTTTTTTTCTTCAATTAATTGACGCACCTTGGGATTGTCTCCCTTGCATGCAGTCCATGACAGCCCTTTTGTCCAATCTCGGACATCCTTCATTCTATCGCCATAGTTTGCAGAATAAATTCTGGTCAGTTCAATATATATATATTGTATTGAGTTCTTTTTTTTAATTGCGTACATCTATGTGCTGTCAGCTTTTTACATACTCTATGAACTATAATACTGTACCTGCATCACTACCATAAATCTATCGTGAATGGCATTTCAGCTCAAAGGGTGAGAGCTAACTCCCAAAACGTCATGCTAGGTTGATGTCCACAAGTCGAAATATCGGAAGAATCTGCATCTCAAAAATATGAGGACGGTGTGGCAGCATTACCGCACTGTCCTAAAAGTCATCTGCATCTGGCGATAGTTCATAGTACATGCCCTGTACTATGTATTATTTCGCCCACGGATATAGACATGAAAAAGGTTCCATCTTCTGCGTTGTAACATTGCGCCTTGCACCTGCATGGTCACATGGTCCAATCCATTTTCTGAGAGTCTTGTGTGGTCCTTGAGAATCAAAAGAAAATAAAAAAGAAACTTGTGTGATACTGCCTCTATGCTTTCCAGCCCTGGTTAAGCAGAACTAAGTCAGTAGGCATTTCATAGCAGCAGTAAATATTTCTGCATGACATCTCAAACTGCCTTTAATTGGCACTTTTGCTGCTACTTGAGTATCTTCCATTATATTTTAGTACCAGTGGATTCGACATCTTTGTGTCACTCTTGCACAGTCTTATGGCAGTGTGAAAACATCTGCTATCTGTTTTCTCAGAATACTTTGACAAAAGTGCAGCTACATGAGAATTTCTTGCATGGAACAAAGTTTCTCGTGGGAAAGTGTTTCTTACAATGCCAGTACAAAGTTGTTGCTATGGGCACAATTCAAAGCTTCTCATATTCAAAGGTAGTGCAAAATAAGATTTCTATTTTTACACATTCATTTTCTTTACTCACTATAATACAAAATACATAAACACACAAATATGTACAGTGAAATCTGACTTCACTGCGACAGATGCACTTTCAATTAGACATAAAATGCACATACTTATATGCTAAGTTAAAGTATAAAATCTACATGAAACAGCTGGAAGAATTTACTAATACTAAGTTAAACGATTAGGTATGTTTATCAAATAAGGCAATTTATGGACTTCACCAAAGCAGTAGGAATTGGTTAATGGAACTAGATTCTATGTTTAAAGAATTAAAATTTATAAAACTCAAGTTGCATAATTGCTGTTATATTTTTAATAACAAAGTATTTATATTGATTTATGTGGATGATGTTATTTTGTTTTCTAAATATCAAAAGGATATCGACTTAGTAGTTTCAATGTTAAAAGAAAAATTTGATATAAAAATTCTAGGTAAAATCAAAATATTACTAGGTGTAGAATTTGAAGAAACAGATCGTAAATTTCATATACACCAAAAACAGTATATTGAAAAAGTCTGTGAAAAATTTAACCAGTTTAAATATCCAATTGTTTCATTACCAATAGCAAAAGGTTATATTTTGAGTAAAATAGATTGTACTGGCACTAGTGAAGAAATGAATTAAATGAAAAATATTCCTTACAGAAATTTAATAGGATGTTTAAGTTTCATTACTAGTAGGACACGACCTGATTTGTGCTATACAGTAAATTTACTGTCTCAGATTCAAGAGAACCCCGGTATAAAACATCAAGATGCCCTATTAAAGTTATTGGGTTATTTAGACAAAACAAAAAATTACATGTTAAATTTCTCCAACATTAGTAAGCTCAATTTGAATTGCTATTCAGACTCTGATTTTGCAACCAACAGGGATGATCAGGTATCTTTAGGTGATATGATATTTTACATTGATAAAGTACCTGTATTGTGGCATACCTTCAAACATAAATGTGTAAGCTTATCCACTATGGAAGCCAAATATGTATCGTTAACAGAAGCTGCCAAAGAAATGATTTGGATGCAAAACGTAATTGAGAAATGCTACCAGATAGGGTTAAAACTTAACAAAAATAAAAGTATAATTTTTTGTGACAATCAGGCAGCAATTAATTTTTCAAATTCCCCAATTGAAAATCACTGAACTAAACATATTGATGTTAAATATCATTTTCTTAGGAACTTAGTTCTTATGGAGTCATTCAAAATTAACTTTGTAAATAGTAAGGATAATGATGCAGATTACTTCACTAAAACTATGACTAAAGATAGGATTCTTAAATTTTGTAACGGACTATTTAAAATGTAATCTTTAAACTTCATCTTTCAAAAGTTTTTGGCTTTAAATCTTTGAGTTTGATATTAAGATATAATACATTATTATTTACTACTACCTCAATGTACAAAATAAAATTGTCATTTGAGTATAACATTTGGTGTTGACGTATGCCACACAATTTTTTGTATTTATATTCACTACTTTTGAACTCCTGCACTTAGCAGTTTAGTTGCTCTCATGTGTTTAAACCGAAACATATAGTCAATTTTTAATATTTCTCACTATATTATACATAACTTTTTCAATCCCTCAAAAGCATTTTGCTAATGTGTTTCGTTGTGTATGAAGGAAAGAACTTTTGTATTTTTGATGTCTTGAATCAAACTTATTTTATTTTTTAAATTGTATACTGTGATTGAATTCTGACACCAAAAATTTTTTTAATTTTTTAAACTTTGAAATATTAAATGATTATACTTAAATTTAAACTTTGATTTATATAACATGTTTATACTTGAATTTAAACTTTGATTTATATAATATGTTTATACTTAAATTTAAACTTTGAATTATGTAACATGTTTATATTTAAATTTAAACTTTGTCTGATATAACATATTTATACTTAAATTTAATTGTTAAATGATCAATATGTTTATACATAGCTTTAAACTTTAACTTTTTGACATGTCTATACTTAAATTTCCAATGCAATTTTTGAAGTGTTTATACTCAAATTTCTTTTAAAAGTTATCTATTTATATCTAAATTTTTCCACAATACTAATTTTCTTAGAGAGTTCATTGACTTTCATTGCTACAATTTAATATTTATACATCAAATTTGAGTATCTTTAGACCTATTACTATGTCTCATTACATTATTATATTTGAAAATGTTAGTGACCTAAGAATGTTTTATAAATCTTATCAATCACTATGATTTGAAATATATACTGAGAACTTGACATTTATTAACATGTCAAGATTATTAGAAAAAAAAATTTCAGTACTATTGTGTATGTGTTGAATTTAACAGATTGCATGAGGGTGCTGATTGATGGAAGAATGTAAACAAAAGATCATGATTCACTATTCTCCTGAGCGATGTTCAAAAACAAATTTATTTTTGATTTACTTATCTCGTTCTCAGGATTGACTCACGGCATTCTTTCAGCAGATGTCTTCATGCAAATCTGAATATCTGACTTGTACATAAACTCATTTGTATATTTAGGGGCGGATCTCGGAAATCATTCTGGTAAGTGCAGATCTCAGTGTATATAGGAAGTTCAGTTTGGAAATATCAGAGGGTTGAATCAGTAATGCATTAGTATCGTTATATAGGATTGCATTACGAAAGAGCTCTGTATTGAGCTGATGCCTGATGATCCTGTTGATCATGACGATGTAGCCTATCTTCCGCCAATGTAATCGAAGTAGTTGTTTGAAATAACTAGTTAATGATGGTTTGTAAAGATGTTTGTCTTAGTTAAAAGGCAATTATAATGGTAATAAGTTATACTTCAACATTAGTTTAAGTGAGTGACGGAACTGATCACGGTTGAACTTTTTACCTGGTGCTTTACTATTTTTTGATCATTCATGTGCTAATCTAGTCATCTACAAATGTGTCAAGTTTCCTCATGTTCAGGTATGTGACCTACAAATAGGTGGATGTTGAATGACATACAGAGGAAAGCAATGTTTATTGATATTTAATGAACTTCCTAGCCATATTCTCAAAGTCTGTCATTTCAAAGTCTGTAAATATGTTCTAGCTGCATGTTGATATCGCAGTCAGCCTGTGCAACTAGGCAAGACTCAGTCATTTTTTGAATAAACACTGATTTTGTTTTCCTAAGAAATGACTCTGTATTCATTTTCCTCTCCTGCTCTGCTACGTGGAAAGTTTACATGCCAGACAATTCGCGTCCACTTTTTGCATTCCCCTAAAATTTGCATTAATATGCATAATAAACATTTTTTTCTTGCCCCCCCCCCCCACTCCACCTAAGATTATTTCATTCCACCGCCTATGATTAAATCAGCCGATGCACGATCAAGTCGGTTAAAGGTTCAGCCATTTTTAATATAAAATGCAATTTTCTCTTCTTAGACTGATATTTCTTGTTGCAATTTTGTTGTTGAAACAGAGTGACACTACTGATTAAGGAACACTCATGAATTCTGGTAAAGGAAAGGGAACAGGAGTCATCTGTCTGAATAAGAAGTTTCTTAGAATTTAGGGAGAAGAATGAGAAGAGGTCCTCTATCAGAGAAGAAGCTCTTTCCTGGGATTGAGGGGAGGAAAGGAGAGGGTATAAGTGTATATTAGTCTGTGGGTATGCTCCTCACTTTATGGGTTATATATATCTTTTTGCATCGAGGAGACCCTTTTATCACACATTAATGACAGATCAATAAGAAGACAGGTGAGGAAAGTAACATGCCATGGCTCTCAGCAGAGGCTTACCTGTACACAACAGCGTCAATTTCGATTACCTTGCAAAACAAAACAGCAGAATATTTTTTTTATGCAGTTAGTTCGCAGCTCAGTTAATAGAGACCTTGGTTGTTGGAGGCCCAGTTAATCAAGGCTCTACTGTATGTTAATAGATATGTATGCATATCCATTTAAAATGCTAATTCTTGGCCGAAAAAATCAGTTATTTTTTTAAATGGTTAGAACAGGTTTTGGCATGTGCACAACACATTAAAAAATTTAAAAAAAATTATTTGCAAAAACTAGACCGTTAGCTGCCAAAATATCAATGTATTTAAAAATCATCTTCTAATATTATTTCTAAGAATCCAGAAAAACAACTTATGACTTATCATCTGCAATTGAAGTCCACACATGTTTAAACATGGAATGGAAATTATTTTTCAAAAAATTAGAAACATCAAATTTTAAAATATAATTTTCAAAATTAAAACTTGAATATATATCATTACAATAATAAATCTGTCCAATTTAAAAAAAAAAACTGATAATAAATGAATAGGATATCTGCACCTATGTACGATAGAATTTTGCTGTTTTGTTTTATTTAAATATTTAATTTTCTTTTCATTCTGACACAAGTTTTCTTATTCAAATAAATGTGTCATACCATATCAAATCAGCACGAGAAAGGGGCATTTTCAACGTGATTCCTCCTGATATTTTTAAAACTTTGGTTAATGTATTGTCCACTCATATATAAGGTACTATGCAAATCTTAGCTTTCAATTTGCATTAGTTTTTTATTTATAAAAATTTAAAGCTTAAAAATTTGGTACATTTTTCACAATTCTAGACATGCTTAAAAGCTCAAACCTGCTAAGTTAATGAAGCGATTGTTTTGAAATAAGGTTTATTCTGTAGTTTAATGTATGGCTGTTCTGATGATATGTTACATGACCATGTCAATGATGTTTTTCATTTCAAGGCCATCCAATTTGACCTTTGACTTTGAATTTTGAAAAATGTCTTACTTTAATTTTTCTGTAAGAAATACTATTTGCAGCTGTTATCTTGTTGTCTATTATGAGAGTAGTCTTAAGTTGGGATAAACATGGGATCTTTAGTTATAAATATCTATTCAACAGTAAATTTTGAAGAAATCGATAAAAATAATATATTAAGTTCAATTTACAGCGAAGAAAGAAATACACCACATACTTTGCATGCAAGAAATAATTTTCATCATTTTAAAAGATCTTTTAAGCTTGAAAAGTTACACTTCCTCACAAAAAAGAGAAGAGAAACTTACTAAAATGAGTTTTTCAATTTATAACTATCTGTAATTTATTAGAAGCACTGAAACTTTCAAACTATTATTGTTATATATGGTTACTAGAAGGTATGCCTGCCACATGATGGAATACAAAAAGTTGTAAAGTATTAACTCCCATCTGCCCTCTAGCAGCACTTGCATTCCTACTATCCTCAGACACATGCGAGTCATGCACCTATCCCAATCAATATTATTATTTTTTATATGATTTCCTATTGAAACGTACGTGCTATATCATTCCCTAACAAAAAGCAAACTGACAGTAATTATCAAAAAAATTGAGCTTATCTTTCAAAGATATTAAATTTTCATCAATTAGGCATCATTTTTATGAATTTGGCAACATTTTCATCAATTTGACACATGTTAAAACAAAGTTGATAAGTTGGTGATATCTTGTCAAAATTGTCATCAAATTTTTTACCAAGCGTTACAGACAGACAGGGAAAAGAGAATTGGGTTATTATTATATTCTTTGCAATATATTGAATTTTCATCAATTAGGCATCCATTTCTTTGATTTATCATCATCTTTAATAATTTGACAACATTAAAAGAAATTGCCCAATTGGTGATATCCTGTCAAATTTTTTGCCAAATGATATGAATGGATAGATGGAGAAATAGGTTATTCTTATACTGAATGATACAATTTTACTTTGCATACAAGAAACATTTTGCATCACTTAAAAACAACTACTTTGAAGATGTAATAAAAAATGATTTCTCCTCCGTGAAAAAGGAAGGACTTAGTTAAAAGAACAGAATTACATTTTTTAATAAACTACAACCTAAATTGAAACTAAAATAAAGTGAAACTAGAATCTGACATAAACAAAACTAGTAAACTAAAGCTACTGATGAGAGATGATTCATTCAATCAGTGTGAAACTAAGATGGATAAAAGCCATTTTTAGAAATGAATAAAAAGGATTATAATTAAAAGTTTAAAATATCTTTTTGAACTATGGAAATAAAATTAAGTTCATTATAATAATCATTCAATGCTATTAATTTTATTTTTGTGTGATATATATATATCCCAAAATAAATGACTGTTCTCTTAGAGACAATGTTTTATTACAAACATGAAGTGTTGAGATAAAGGAGATTGAGGTTATGAAAAAAAGGGACTATATAAATTTAAGATTATAAAAAGGGGCAACTGAAAATTATATAAAGATTTTGGTATTTATTA
The DNA here is from genome assembly GCA_951213105.1 of Amaurobius ferox. Lineage (NCBI taxonomy): Eukaryota > Metazoa > Arthropoda > Arachnida > Araneae > Amaurobiidae > Amaurobius > Amaurobius ferox. The sequence goes on along the minus strand of OX578142.1, from coordinate 147,632,460 downwards.
TTTAAGTTTCTTTTTTTTTTTCTTTTACAAGTCCTTACTTGTCCCAGTTTCAAACCAAAAAATTTAAAAAGGTCTTATGGACTAGCCATATCATATGAAAGGACATAGAAAATTATTTTTAATGACACCTGTTTGATACAAGAGTTCAAAGTAGCACAATTTGGTAAAAAATAAGTAAATTTTACAATTTATTTGGAGGCTATAAATAAAAAACATTTGCCAACAAAACAGCTAATCTTTTGTTTAGTTGAAAATCTATACTAATAATAAAAACTCACAAAATTTCAAAGAATTCCAGAAAAGTCAGGTTGAGAATGTTATTTTTCTGAGTTGACTTAATATGGAATGACCCAATACTGTCTTACTTAAAATTAATTCTTTTATGATCCCATTGTGATCCCATTATGAAATTTACAGGACATGTACTACAATTAAATATGCAAAAATAAATTTTTATCAGATTTTTAAAAAATGAGCTTTTTTTTTTACAGTTCCAGATCAAAGCTCAATTTGGAAGACCTTGAAATGAAAAACATGAAAAACAAGGGCCATTCAACATATCATAAGAAAGGGCGTACATTAAACTGCAAAATAAGCCTTATCTCAACACAATCAGTACATTAGGTCAGCAGATACAAGTTTTTGAACATGCCTAAAATTGTGAAAAAATTACCCGATTCTGAAAGTCCAAATTTTTATAAAAAAAACTAATGAAAATTGAGAGCTAAGATTTTGTATAGTATCTTTATATGAGTGGATAACAAAATAGCCAAATTTTTAAAAAATCCAGAGGAGTCGGGTTTTGGGCTATGTTGATTTGACATGGAATGGTCCAAATATTTTTAATATGAAATGATAAAAGTTGAATTACTTTGTGAACCCACTATGAGAATTGTATACACCTACACAGAACACCCACATTTTATTTAAAATATTAAAAAGTGATTTTTATTGTGAACCCAATACACAGATTGCATGAGTGCGCTCTGTGGGCATATTACTACAAGGGTAGGCACATATTTTTAGTTCATTTATTTATTTATTTTTAAAAAGATGATTGCTAAAGAAGTTATTGCAATAAAATAGATACCGCTAGTTGCAGATACCACAGATAGAAATATCACTTAATACACACAAACCAACCTGTTTAGACACTTCTGCAGTTAAACAAATATTTTATACTGAAAAGTTGCAAAGAGTTTACAATAAACTCATACTAAATATATTAAAGTGTTAAAATTAATATAGATATATAATTGAAAATAAAGCACTCATATTTACCCATCAGTCACAACTTTAAATGATATTCCAGGCAATACATAACTATAAAGCCATTTCAAAAATTCTGAGAAAACATGCTGGAAGGTATCAGCATTATTTACAGAATCCTAGAAAGAGAATAAAAAATAATTTTTATAAATTTAGATCCATTGAACATTTATTTCTACATTTTTGCATCTACTAGTAATGACTTTAATGAAATAATTATGCATATAGCATTGGCTAATATTTTCACTTTTCTTGTTTTATCTGAAAATTTTCTGTAGATTTGAAAAACTTATACTGAAGATTATAAATCATGTAAAATTGCTGTCACTTTAGATAAAATCCAGCAATGCCATGATGCTCGGCTATGACACCACTCCAAATGACTCTGTCAATGTTGTGGGGTTATGGGCAGAAGTCTTAAAGGTCACCGTGAGCGTAACCCTACCTCAGCCAAGCATCGTGAGATGGTGGAAGGATGGAAACCCAGACCACTCAACTGGCCCTAGGGCTTACAGCAGCAGTTTGAGTGGCGGGGTATGGAAGAGGCTATAGCATGTTGGGTGGCGGACAATGATGCCATTGGGCCAGTTCGGGCCAGTCGCACAATAATCCGATCTTCCCTCGTATTTGTGCACCTTGTCCTTCCAGATCCTTCATTCGCTGATGAGTTCCTTGCAGCAACCATTGCTGCCAGCATCTTTGCACAGCAGAATCCGTTCAGTGCAGGTGGCGGTCTATTGCTCGGTATGACCAGTCAGCTTCATGCATCCTGACTATAAGACCACATTTGAACTCATCAAATTGCCTATAAGGTCTTCGGCAACGTCGTAACGGCATTATTGGTTGTGTCTCCATGGAACTGCAATGCCGATAGCGAGCAAAGATAAACCATCTACATTTTTAACCTGTTTTATAGGATGCTAGTTGCGCAGTAGAAACGTGTGCTATGGCCGAAGTTAACACTCATTGGCCTTATAAATTTAATCATTTGCATACTTGGTATAAAGGAATTTGCATGCGAAATTGAGATGATTGGATTATTTTTTAGGGATGCTTCGTTATTCTTGCAAAAGAGTATATATTTAAGTACACGGTGATTCAAAACTCTATGTACAAATACTTAGGGGAGGGAGGGGGGTGTAGAGAACATAAAAAAAAAACCATATTCACATAGGAATGTATGATCAGAAACAAAACCCTAATGTGATAGAGGGTGATGTTCACCAGTGCTGCAGTTGGGTGGTTTGGGCTTCCTCATTTAAGGTTCCAACATTGTACTGAGAACATGCATTGTTTTATGAATGCTGAGCTGGCAGACATGTATCTAGTCTATGAGGCAGCTGACGGAAATGTACAATCTGCTACATGATTGTACTGTGAATGGTACCCTAACAAATGTGTACCATATAAGCAAATGTTTGTGCATTTGCACCAGAACTTGTGTATATAGAACATTCTACAAAACTTTGAGCACCTATTGTAAAACTATACATCTACAACTACTGTAAAGTTGTTACATTATGCCCAATAAAGATTTGTTCACCATGCATTGTCTTGTCATTTCTGCATTTTAGTGTATCCTTTAGCACATCAGAGTAGCGTTTCGTCGTACTTCCTATGTGAATATGGTTTGCATTTGTGTTTTTTACCTCCCCTAAAAATGTATACATTGAATCACCAAAAATGCTTATGTTTCATTAAACTATCAATTCATTAAGCTATAAAATGCAAATATATATTATTTAGTTTAGGCAAATATCATCTAACTTATTAGCAAGCAGAATATGCATATAGCTATGTTCAATATAAAGAACATGATTTATTAAATAGCTGAACTCGAACTCTGCTTTTTTTTTTTAATAGCTTATAATTATTTTTGTGAGATTACTCTTCAATATTAAATATGAATTTCACTTCACTAGCACTCCTTCAATATCAAATATAAATTTTTTTATATTTAAAATCCTGTAATATATTGAGCATGCAAATATTTGCATCCTATAAATTATGTAATTCCTTTTTAAATAACAAATCATCCATTCTCCTTGAAAAATAAATGTATCCTTTACATTAACTCATTATAATAATCAGACTACACTTCATTTGTATTAATGAATTTTTTCTAGAGATATTCTGATAAAGACATAATTGAAAAAACGATTAATTCATATTCATGCTCAAAACAAGTAAATTAATCATGCTCAAAACAAGTAAATTAATCAAACTCCAAGAGTCACAATTTTAACTTCATTGCACTATTTTTCTTTTACCTAGGAAAAGTAGAAAGTAATTAAAGAATAAGAATGATAATGTTTCCATCTGGGAACTTTATTTCACTAGTTGCATCTGCAACAACTTTAAAGAGATTATTTTAAAATTTGTAGCATCATAAAAATCACTTAAACTGCGCATATCTTATAATTATTTACCTTCAAATTGTTAAAATGTTTATAATTACATTAAGTTGGTTGCAAGAAATCTAGTGTGAATAAATAGATGGAGGTTAATGCTTTTAATACTTTGTATGCAGATTGAAAACTGGTTGGTCAGTGCAGTACACAAGGTGAAGCTTTTTTTATTTAATTCACATTTTTAAAGGGTTGTTTATGAATATTATTCGACTCAATGTTAATAGTACACTTCTTATTACAAAAGTAAATTTGTTTTTGCAGAATGTTAAAATTACATTGATTCACTTATCCTATACATTTCAAATAATGCAAAATTTGATGTTTCAATAAACTTTCACTCGCATTTACTTATAATTTTATTTTGTTTACTTGTGATATTCTCTTACATAATATAGGTAGCTCAGTTGGTAGGGTGCCTGTCTTGGTATCAGTTCCTTATGTCAGAGTTTTGTTCTGTGTCCAGCTGTATTGATGCACCAAAACAATTATTACATTATTATATTGTAATAGAAAAAGTAATTGTACTAAATTATTGAAACAAAATTTCTCAAGCATCTTAATGAAATCACTAAGGAGTTTCCAGGACAGCAAGGTGTTGCCTATAAACTCCAATCTCAAAAAGGGTTGGGAAATAATAGTAAAAGATTTTAGCATATATACAATTTAGAGAGTCGTAGCAGTGTTCTTGGATTTGAATTAGGACGAATCTCAAATCATGAATGACAGTTTGATGAGGTCATACAGAATCACTCAAAATCTGAAGGGGAATATGAAATCAAATTCAAAAGAACTAAATTAATACAGCTCTAGTTTCAAGATCAAGACATCATAACTATACATTTCCTATGAGCTAACAAATTTTGCATACTGTTAAAAATAATAAATCCCAAATCATTCTTCATAATCCAGATTCAATCTTTACTATTTTTAAAAGAAATTATTTATGGTGATCTATGGGTTTAAACAAACTTTTCAAACTTAATGGTTGATCCCATTATAACATCAGCTTGTATGTTCATTTGGGACTTCCACATGAAATGATTATATTTTCTGAAACTATCTCATGTCAAATATTTGGCAACACTGATTTATATACATGCATATAGAACTGATCATCGACATGAAGTGACTAAATTATAAGACTGAGTTTCGCAATCTACTGCATGCAACTATTTCAGTTAAATTTAGGTATAGCATGTTTTAGTGTCAAAATTCAATTACAGTATACACTATAAAAATACTAGTAGTTTGAATCAAAACACTAAAAATATAAAAGATTTCTTCATCGCACATAATGAAACACATTAGCAAACAAAACTGCTTTTGTGCGATTGAGAACGAATGGTATATACATATATATTATAGCAAGAAATATTAAAAATGACACCAATAAATTGTTTAAACATGCATGAGTACTAAACTGCTAAGTGTGGAAGTTCAGAATAGTGAATATATACAAAAACATGTAAAGCACAGAAAGTACATCATCACCTTAATTTATACTCATATGATAATTCAACTTTGTACAATGAGGAAGAAGTAAATTATAATGTATTTTGTATAATTATATCACAATATCAAATTTAAAGCTTAAGGTTAAAGTTTTAGAAAGTTAAATTTAAAAAATTACATCTTAAAAATATCATTATAGAAATTAAAAATTATATTTTTAGTCATGGGTTTAGTGAAATAATCTGCATTATTTTTGCTATTCACAAAATTTACTTTAAATAACTCTTTTATAACCAAATTTCTTAGAAAATGATATTTAGCATCTATATATTTAGTTCTATAATTTTCAATTGGGGACTTTAAAAAATTTATAGCTGCCTGGTTATCACAAAAGATTACACTATTACATTTGATTTTAACCCTATTTGGTATTCCTCAATAATATTTTGCATCCAGAGCATTTCTTTGGTGGCTTCAGCTAATAATTCAGCTTTCATAGTGGATAGGCTTACACATTTGTGCTTGAAGGTACACTAAGATATAGGTACTTTATCTACATAAAACATTATACCCCCCTAATGATACTCGATCATCCCTATTGGCTGCAAAATCATAGTCTGAATAACAGTTCACATTAAGTTCACTAATTCATGACAAATTTAATTTGTAATTTTTAGTTTTATCTAAGTAATCCAATAACTTTAGTAATGCATCCCAATGTTTAATATCTGGGTTTTCCTGAAATTGTGATAAAATATTTACTGCATAATGCAAATCAGGTTGTGTCCTACTAGAAATTAAACTTAAACATCCTATTAAACTTCTATAAGGAATATTTTTCATTTGGTTTAACTCCTCACTAGTACCAGGACAATCTATCTTACTCAAAATATAACCTTTTGCAATACGAAGTGAAATAATTGGGTACTTAAATGGTTTAAACATTTCACAAACCTTTTCAATATATTGTTTCTGATGTATATAAAACATGTAATCTTTTTCCTCAAATTCTACACCTAACAATTTTTTTATTTTACCTAACATTTTAATATCAAATTTGTCATTTAACATTGAAATTACAAGATCAATATCCTTTTGATATTTTTAAAACAACATGATATCGTTCACATAAACTACTATAAGCACATTATTACATATATAACAGCAATTATACCATTTAAGTTTTACAAACTTCAATTTCTTAAACATGGAATCTAGTTCCATAAACCAGTCTCTACCATTTTGGCGAAGACCATAAATTTCTTTATTTAATAAACATGCATGTTCTTGGTACTTATGATAATAAAACCTTGTGGTTGTTTCATATAGATTTTATATTTCAATTTAGCATATAAGTAAGCACATTTAATACACTGTTTGGACGGTCGGGAAGTGCCACCCAATTTAGACCGGAACCCAGTGGGGGAGGCATCCACAGGGACAACCCCACATGGTGTATAGAATCATAGTATCCCTTTTACCCAATTAAAATTACAATTATTTTCTTCTAGTATAGAAGCAGCTAGTAAGTTACTTCGTAATTTGGGGGAAAACATTACATCATGTAGCTTGATATCATTTCTTTGGCCGTCTACAATAACAAACATTTTGACCGTCCCGATAACTTCAACTGGGTTTTCAACATTTCCTACTGCTAGTGACATGGAAGTACCTTCCAATTCTTTAAACTTAGAAAATAGCTTAATGTTGATGCAGAAGTGTCACATGGCAGCAGTGTCTATGACCCAGTTGAACTTATCGATTGGATCAATAGCAAAATTGGCTTCTACATTTGAATCAAGTAGTTCTACAATATTTGTCGTACTTTTAGTTTTTGGTTTTATACAATCTTTCTTAATGTGGCCCATTTTCTTACAAAAAAAAAAGCAAGGGCCTATTTGTGTTACTTTAGCTTTTAGCTTTGCATTAAAATTTCTATTTCTAACTGAATTACTACTTTTTGGAAACATTTTTACTTTTACAAGAAACATAATTTTCACTTGCATGAAAGTCCCGGTTCTGTTGTTTCAATCGGCCATCTTTCATGGACAACTCAGGCTGTATATTTTCTAAAGTAAAATCGGCATCCGGCCAATGATAAATAATCTGAACTATTCCCTGGAAAGTCTCTGGGAGGAAATGGATGGCCTAGAATGCCACAAATTTCAGTGACAGGATGCTTGACATCAGTTAGTTTGGCTACAGCTTTCTTGAGACAAACACAGAATATGTCAATAGGCTCATCTTCATCTGGACAAATACTGAAGAATTCATTGAGCAGAAGTACCAAATTTGCCCGTGTTGGTGCTTCAAAATGGGTTTTTAACTTTTCCCAGGCATCCGCTGGATCATCTGTTATACTGATCAGCTCCTGTTACTCGGGCAAAACGCCGTAAAACAGCATGGCCAATGCCCTGTCTCATCTACGTAAGAAATCATCTTGGTCGTGACAGGATGTGCTTTCATCTACTGGTATAATGGTTCTGTCAATAAATCCATAGCATCCTTCTACTTTTAGTGCAAAGGATATATTGCATAATTGTCATGTAGCATAATTGTTCCTCATAAGCAGCATCATTTTTATCGTATCCATGACTCACTTTGGTAACACACTTTCGGTAGCGGTGGAACAGCTCAGCTCCTTACTGCTGTAGCATTTATTTACGTCTTGACGGATGGACATAAATGGCCCCCATCAATTGGACTCATTCATCTTTCTTTTCTTTGGACGTTTTAACTGGGGCCCATAATCAGTGTTGCATAAAAACTTATAAGCAGAGAGGTAATTTAAAATTTATGCCTTGCAACTTTCTTGGCCCATCAAAGAAAAGTTGCAGTCTGTTGGAGATAAACTTAAATTACATCATGAGGCATAGCAGGTATTGAGTAGTTGTAAAATGCTTAGCTTGCTTTTATTTAAAGAGCAGAATCTTGCCAATTACAATGGCTTGCTGCAATAAACACATGCAGCTTGAACATATTTACAAAATAGTTTACAGAAGTTGATTGCACAAAACTTTCCCTCTGGAAACATCGTAAATAGTAAACTTTAGTTACCTTCATTAATATGTCGTTCATTTCCCACCTCGTGCAAGCCACATATCTGGAACACAAAACTAATTCCATCACATTAATATTGAATCATCTAACTAGGATCAGTCTTATTTACTTAAGTTTAGAAGCAGGAAAAATCACAGGTGTATTATGATAGAAATTAATACTAGTGACATAAACCATCACACACAGACTAACTCATCTGAAATTAACATTTAACCTTCATCACCATAATTGAATAAGGTCAAGACTTTATATCCGATACCTCGACTAAACCGTCAACTGGATAAATATGAACATATGACCATCCATGATCAACCATGATTCTGAGATAATGATATTTTCACAGTGAAGTGAACATCTTATATATATACTGGGATGGTTACCTACCAGAATACTACGTTGTCCAGGGTCCAACCCAAATTATGCAAATGAGTTTGTATACATGTCAGATATCCAATTCAGAACATCGTGAGTCCCTCCCAAGAGTGAAGTAAGTGGTTCAAAAATAAAGTTGTGTTTATGAACATCATTCAGGGGAATAGTGAGTCACAACGTTTGTTTACATTCTTCCAGCAGATAGCATATGTCCGCACTGTGGGAGTATCGATAATGATTGGAGTTTGGTTATTGTTTGTATTGTACACAAATTACAAGCACCCGCACTACATGTATATTATTCTTACATGTAGTAGAATTATTGTTGTTGCATATATAATACACATATTACATTTGGAAATAAAAGACAATTCATTTTGTAAATCTGCAGCGCAAATTGCAAATGTCTGCACATGCACATTGTTATTGCATGGAGCAGGGTTATCGTTATAACATATAAAACTTATGTAGATTATAAGCATTCTTGCAGCAACTGCATCATTTACCATGAGTCCTAATAGTAGGCGGGTACACAACAGTTACTTCATCAACTGCACTGTTAGCCATTACTTGCACATGTAGCAGAGGTGAGAGATTGACACTTACTTTATGAACTGTAACGTTAGCAGTGACTTGCACTCATAGCAGAGGTGAGAGATCGACATCTACTTAATGGAAAGTCTGTCATGTAAACTTCCCATGGAACAGAGTTATACAGAGAAAAATAAATACAGAATCATTTCTTAGAAAAACAAAATCAGCATTTATTCAAAAACGACAGAGTCTTGCCTAGTTGAACAGACTGGCTAAGACATCAACATGCAGCTAGAACGTATTTACAAACTTTGGAATTGAGAGAATTTGGGTTAAGAAGTTCATTTTGGAAAACATCAATATACATTGCTTTCCTCCGTATGTTATTCAACTTCCACCCACTTGTAGGTCACATACCTGAACATGAGGAAACTTGACACTTTTGTAGATGACTAGAATAGCACATGAATGATAAAATAGTAAAGCACAGGGTAAAAGTTCTATTGTGATCATTACCATCACTCACTTAAACTAACATTGAAGTACAACTTGTTACCATCATAACTGCCTTTTTAAACAAGACAACCATCTTTACCAACTGTCATTAACTAGTTATCTTAAGCTACAACTACTTCGATTACATTGGCAGAAGACAGACTACATCTGCACTACGCATCGTCATGATCAATAAGATCATTATGCTCCAGCTCAATACTGAGCTCAATCGTAATACAGTACAGATACTGTAACATAATACAATACCATCCAATCCAATACTGATGTTTCCAAATTGAACTTCTTATATACGCCGAGATCAGCACCTACTGGAACGATTATCCAAAGTTCGCCCCTAAATATGCAAATGAGTTTGTGTATGCATCGGATATTCAAATTTGCATGAAGACTTCTGCTGAAAGAATGCAAGTGAGTCACTCCCGAGAATGAGGTAAGTAAATCAAAAATAAATTTGTGTTTTTGAACATCGCTCAGGAGAATAGTGAATCACGATCTTTTTATTTACATTCTTCCAGCAATCAGCCTCCTCATGCAATCTGTTAAATTCGATGCATGCACAATAGAACTAAAAAAAAATTTCTAAGAATCTTGACATGTTAATAAATATCAAGTTCTCAGTATACACTTTAAATTATAATAATTGGTAAAATTTATAAAACAGTCTTAGGTCACTAACATTTTCAAATATAACAATATAATGAGACTTAGTAATAGGTCTAAAAATATTCGAATTTGATGTATAAACATTAAATTGAAGCTATGAAATATAAGTCAATGAATTCTCTAAGAAAGTTTCGTATTGTGGAAAACTTTAGATATAAACATTTAACTTTAAAAAGTAAAAATTCAAGTATAAACATGTCGAAAATTACATTAGAAATTTAAGTATAGACATGTCAAAAAGTTAAAGTTTAAAACTATATATAAACATATTGATCAATTAACAATTAAATTTAAGTATAAATATGTTACATTAGTCAAAGTTTAAATTTAAGTATAAATATGTTATATAAATCAAAGTTTAAATTTAAGTATAAACATGTTATATAAATCAAAGTTTAAATTTAAGTATAATCATTTAATATTTCAAAGTTTAAAAATTTAAGTATAAAATGTTTTGGTGTCAGAATTCAATCACAGTAAAAATACATTAAATTTGAATTAAAACATCAAAAATACAAAAGTTCTTTCCTTCACACACAATGAAACACATTAGCAAAATGCTTTTGTGGGGTTGAAAGAGTTATGTATATTATAGTTAGAAATATTAAAAATTGACTATATGTTTTGGTTTAAACACACCAGAGCAACTAAAATGCTAAGTGCAGAAGTTCAAAAGTAGTAGATATAAATACAAAAAATTGTGTGGCTATGTCAACACCACAAATTTTATACTCAAATCACAATCTTATTTTGTACATTGAGGTAGTAGTAAATAATAATGTATTATACCTTAATATCAAACTCAAAGATTTAAAGCCAAAAACTTTTGAAAGATGAAGTTTAAAGTTTACATTTTAAATAGTCCATTGCAAAATTTAAGAATCCTATCTTTAGTCATAGGTTTAGTGAAGTAATCTGTATCATTATCCTTACTATTTACAAAACTTTGAATGACTCCATAAGAACTAAGGTCCTAAGAAAATGATATTTAACATCAATATGTTTAGTTCAGTGATTTTCAATTAGGGAATTTGAAAAATTAATAGCTGCCTGGTTGTCACAAAAAATTATACTTTTATTTTTATTAAGTTTTAACCCTATCTGGTAGCATTTCTCAATTATGTTTGTATCCAAATCATTTCTTTGATGGCTTCTGTTAACAATACATATTCGGCTTCCATACTGGATAAGCTCACGCATTTATATTTGAAGGTATGCCACAATACAGGTACTTTATCAATGTAAAATATCATACCACCAAAAGATACCTGATCATCCCTGTTGGCTGCAAAATCAGAGTCTGAATAGCAATTCAAATTGAGCTCACTAATGTTGGACAAATTTAACGTGTAATATTTTGTTTTGTCTAAATAACCCAATAACATTAATAGTGCATCCCAATGTTTTATACAGGGGTTCTCTTGAAACTGAGACGGTAAAGTTACTGCATAGCACAAATCAGGTTATGTCCTACTAGAAATGAAAGTTGAACATCCTATTAAATTTCTGTATGGAATATTTTTCATTTGATACATTTCTTCACTAGTGCCAGGACAATCTATTTTACTCAAAATATAACCTTCTGCTATTGGTAATGAAACAATTGGATATTTAAACTGGTTAAATTTTAACACTTTTTCAATATACTGCTTTTGGTGTATATGAAATTTACGATCTGTTTCTTCAAATTCTACACCTAGTAATTTTTTGATTTTACCTAGAATTTTTACAAATTTTTCTTTTAACATTGAAACTACTAAGTCGATATCCTTTTGATATTTAGAAAACAAAATAACATCATCCACATAAATCAATATAAATACTTTGTTATTAAAAATATAACAGCAATTACACCACTTGAGTTTTGTAAATCTCAACTCTTTAAACATGGAATCTTGTTCCATAAGTCAATCCCTACCACTTTGGTGAAGTCTGTAAACTGCCTTATTTAATAAACATACACAATCGTTGTACTTAGTATTAGTAAATCCTTCCGGCTGTTTCATGTAGAATTTATACTTTAACTTACCATTTAAGTACGCACATTTTATGTCTAAGTGAAAGTGCATCGATCCTAGCATACTGACAAAGATTGAAAAAATAACCTAATCAGACTGAAATTAATGACTGTACTGAAAACTTCATCACATGTGTCACCCTTTTCTTGGGTATACACTTGAGCCTCTAGCCTCACATTAAATCATTGTATTTCCCCTTTTTTGTTTCTTTTCAAAGTATAAACCCATTGACTGCCTATTATTTTTTCTGAAGGAGGTGCAGGAACTAACTCCCAGACATCTCTTTCTTTCATAACATTAATTTCCTCAGTCATGGCATTATTCCTTTCTTTGACTTAGGGTGATTTGAGGGTGGCTTTATAGTTTTGGGGACTGTAAATTTCTACATTATTAGCTTCTGGTTTATTAATCCGTTTTGACCCTAATTTACTTTTCTTTTCCCTAAAGTTAAAGAGATTTTGGTTGTACTGTATACTATTCTTTTCACAATATTTTCTCATATCATTATGGGAACTAAGCCTTTTCTACTGTCCCCCTTAATGTAATAATATACATTTATTCTACTACCGTCAGCTCTTGGGACAGCTTCGCGATTCCAAGGCATGTCTGAACAGGGAATTAGGTTGCAATCAGCAGAAGAGTCCATTTCCTCATTGTCTTCAGATAAACCGTTCTCAGTGTCTTCAGTCTCATCTGCCTTTTCGCACGATTTCCTATCAAAACATTCCTCATCAGAACCTATAGAATAGTGATCTGGGATTATCTGAAAGGTGACAGTAGGGGGTTTCTAATATCCCAATTTGGGTCCAGGATGCTTTCCCCTGCGTCTATACTTTCCTCGAACTTGAAGTTACTCGTTTCAATAACTTTTGAATCCTCTTTTAACAGTACCCGGTAGCCTCTTGTACCTGTGGCATAACCCACCATTATCCCTTCTTGGGCTCGCATATCCAGCTTTTTTCTTGCTTGTTTGGGTTTTCTAATATATACTTTGCTACCAAAAATCTTGAAGTGATCTAATGAGGGCCTTGTACCGTTATAAAATTATAGTGGTGTTTTAGTCTTAAACTTATGGCAAATTTTATTTTTAACATAAGTAAAACACAAGATTGCTTCTGCCCATAATTTGTCGTTTACCTTACTATCATAAGTATTGCTTTTATGCAATCTAAAGTAGTGAGATTAAATCTTTCTGAAACTCTGTTTTGCTGAGGAGTATATACATTAGTCCTTTCAGCTTTAATCCCCTATTTGCTTAAGTAAGCTTGAAATTTATTATGGCAGAATTCTATGCCACAATCCGTTCTTATACTCAGAATTTTCCTGTTTAACTGTCTTTTCTGATTTGAAATTCATTAAAGACATCCAATTATGGTTTTAGAAAATACATGAAAACTTTTCTACTGTAATCATCGGTGATTGATAAAAAATGTCTATTACCGCCTAATGCTTGTATCGGCATGGGTCCACACACATCCATGTGTTGTTGTTGTTGAGACCCAGACCGTTCGACCTACCAGAAAGGTGCAAGGTAACTGTTTGGACGGCTGGGAAGAGGCACCCAATTTAGGCAGGAATCCAGTGGGGGATGCATCCAGAGGGACTGTACCCTCCTTTCCGTACCACCAACCACTCGGATGGACTTATTGACCCACATGTTTAACGTGATCATACTCTATGTGAACACAGAAACAGTATTGGCAGTAGAGGGAATTGAACCCAGACCTACCAAGTGCAATTCCCACATGCTAACTACTGGGCTACCACACCCTACACATCCATGTTGAAGACCCAGACCACACGACCAACCCTAGGGCTTATGGCAGCTTAATATGTGGTAGGTCTACACATCCATGTTGTTGTTGTTGAAACCCAGACCATCCGACCTACCAGAAAGGTCTACACATCCATGTGTAACAGTTCTAAGGGTTTAGTGGATCTTATTCTACTTATAGGTTTATAAGATACCAGCTTCATTTTAGCTAATTTGCAATGTTTGCAGTTCAATTTCTGGAACTTAAATTTGGAAAGTCCGTTTACCACTGAAACTTTACTTGTTTGAAATATATAATCAATGTTAAGATGACAATATCTCTTATGCCAAAGTTTGGTATTAACATTAGATTCAGTAAAAGAGCTTCTAGGCTTACTTTTGTAAATGTTAAATTTTTCGTTGATGTGTTTCTTAAGTCCCTTAGAATTTTCAAAATCAGATCTTAAGGATCTCTCATCCTTTTGAAGTTTATTTAATATTTAAATTAGCTTCTTTATCCTTTAAATTTTTGACATTTCTTTTGTTCTGTCTATCATCATTTTCAGGATTGTTATTTTTGTTCTTTTGATAATTGAAACCATATAAACTGTCTAAATCAGTGTTTCCCAACCTTTTTGACTAGCAGAGCCCTTTTTAGAATCAATTTCAATGGTGGAGTCCCTTAGGCCTACCCCATGTCTTACAAGTTAATGGTGTGTAGGAGTAATGTTGGGGGAGGAGCTAGACAGTACGGGATTGTAAAGTAAAGAGATGTCTAAATAATTGTGCAATATCCATGCAATGAAATTATATTTTAAAAACTTTGAAATTTACTGTATCATCTTAAGTTATTCTCAACTACCACTAATACACATGATATTGTGATACTGTTAAAACTTGGCCATACTTAAAAATGTTCTTCCAAAGTTCAATAAATCAAACCATTTGCATTACAACAGATTTTACATTATTGGTGAGAGCAACAATAAGGTTTATACAATGAACTCAGTTCCTCCAATTTAATCATTACATCCAATTCAATTCAAATACACATTCGTTCATTACTTGTTATTCACAATTTTTATTATTCATTATAGAAAACAATTCCAATTTAATTTTACTAACTATAGTGCAACAGTAGGCTTACATTAAGACATTACATAAAATAACATATAAACATTTAATGAGACCCCTGTGGTTGGCTTTTTTGCATATTTTTCTTATTTTAGGTTCAATGGATGATAATTGCAGGCGAATGTCTGGTTCTGCATTTAAGCGGCTTCTGTATTTTATTTTGGTACCTGTATAGGTGGAGAATCCTGATTCACAGACATATGTAGTTGAGAAAAGCAGCAATACTAATTTTGCTTTCTCAGACAAGATTTTGAATTCATCTTGCAAATGCAGCCCAAACTCCGGTACACTTTGGTTTTGCATCACGGGTTTTATTTTGCGGTGAGATGTCAAGTCTATGAGGACCTCGAATTCCATTGAGTTTAAGCTGGGTGGTTTTTTGTTTACGCTGAACACATTCAGTACCCATTTGAAGTCATCGAGCACCTTCTCTTGAGCTGTCGTAAAATAATATTCAAACAAGTCTGTCAAAGCTACGAGATGCGCCTGAATAATTTTCTGTGTTTTTTCTTCAATCTTGATGCTATTTTTATTCAAGAAGCTTTATGTATGAGGGAAGCAATCGAAAGCTTCCTTTTTCACGCACTCCGACCAATACATAAGTTTCCTCTTAAAAGATGACACTTTGGCATTTTCATCAAAAACTGTGTTAGTTTTTCCTTGCAATGATAGATTCATTTTGTTCATTTTGTTAAAAATGTTGGCCAAATACACCAGTTTGCACACCCAGTCTTTATCATTTAAAACCATCACCCATAGATCGTTATGGTCCATCAAAAATGCTGCTACCTATGCATGCAGTTCCATCAAACCTGTCAACGCTTTTCTTCGAGACAACCACCTTACCTCAGTGGGCAGCAGGAGGGACACATGGTGGCCTCCCTTATCTTCACACATTAGTTTGAAGAGCCTGCTTTTAAGGAGTCGCGATTTTATACAGTTTATTATTTTATGGCATCATTCAACATTATCATAAACTCTGCAGGCATTTTTCTCGAGGCTAGCGAGTGTCTATGAAGAATGCAATGGCTGTTACTACATTTCCTTGCCTTATTTTTAATTTTGGCAATGACTCCAGCACTGTGACCCATCATTGCTTTTGCATCATCAGTGTATATATCTGCACAGTTTTCCCAAGGTATTTCATTTGATGAGAAGAATTCATCCAAAAGATTAAACATTTCATCCCTGATGTGTTGGTTGGTAGTGGTCTGCAAAGAAGAAGGTCCTCCTGATAGCTTTGTAAGTAAACGTAATGAACAAATACCAGTAAAACCGTCAACCCAGCGACGTGAGTCGATTCATCCATTTGCAGTGCGAATTTAGTACACCTGATACTACTGATAAGTGTCTCTTTCACGTCATCAGCCATATCGCTGATTCGTCTAGAGTAGCCGTGGAGCCCCTGGGAAATGCATGCAAAGCCCTAAGGACTCCGCGGAGCACAGGTTGAGAACCACTGATTTAAATCATACTGGGGTTTTAAAAAGTACAACCCTACTTTTCATTTAGCATAAAAATACTTCTCCCTATTTGGTGTATAGAAGCAAGTATCCCCTTTTTCCTATGAAAACAGTAATTACATTCTTCTAGTACTGAAGCTGCTAGAAGATTACTATATAATTTAGGGGAGTACATAACTTCGTTCAAAATGATATCATTTCTTTGGTCACTTATGACAACATACATTTTGACCGTCACAATAGCTTCAATTGGGCTTTCAACATTACCTACTGCCAGCAACATAAAAGTATTGTTCATTTCTTTTTAATTTAAAAACAATGATTTATTGTTGCAGAAATGATGCGTGGCAGCAATATCTATGACCCAATTGAATTTATCGATAGGATCCATAGCAAAACTGGTTTCAATATTTGGTTTTACATATAATTCAACAATACTAGTCACATTCTTTAATTTAAGTTTAGGACAATTTACTTTCAAATGACCTATATTTTTACATAGATAGCAAGGTCATATTTGTGTCATTTTAACTTTAGGCTTAGCCTGAAAATTTCTTAACAGATTATTTCTAGAAACATTTTTACTTCTATACGATACAGAATATGCAGAATTGACACTTACATTAATGTCCCGGCTCTCAATTAACCCGGCCTTAATCCACCTTCTTCTGCTGAAAGATCTGGTTGTATCCTGTCCAAAGTAAAGTCTGCATCCGGCCATCGGTATATAATTTGCACTATACCTTGGTACACATCTGAGAGATACCGGATCGCTTAAAAAGCTATATAAAGTTCCGCTATTGGATATTTAACGTCCTTTAGCTTGGTAACTGCTTTCTTTAGATGTGCACAAAAAATATTAATTGGCTCGTCGATATCCGAATGAATACTAAAGTATTTGTCAAGTAGACATACTAAATTAGCTCTGGTTGGTGCATTGAAGTGATCTCTCAACTTTTCCCAGGCATCAACGGGATCGTCGGAAATATTAATTAATTCCTGATATTCCGGTGATAAGCCATAGAAGAGCATGGATAGAGCTTTATCACGTCTGCAGATGAATTCTTCCTGGTCTCGTCGGGATGTTGTTTCATTAATTGGCTTGACACTTCTTTCTACAAATCCATAGCGGCCTTCTGCTTTGAGGGCAAAGGCCATGCCATTGCTCCAAGTTGTATAATTTTCTCTTGTGAACAGTGGCATTTCTACAGGCTCCATGTTTCGGTAGTGAAACTTCTCATCTTCCTTTAAATGAATTTGTTTATCTTCGATGGGCGGATTTGGGCGCAGCCCCCATCAGTTTGACTCAGATTATTTTTAAGTTAGCTTTGTATATATACTGCATTAATATCTATCTTGGGCCAGTACACTTTCTGGTCCTATAACCTTCCTGAGCCTATAACCTTGCCAAGCCCATAATCTTGGCGGAAAGTCTGGCATGTAAACTTCCCATGGAACAGAGTTATGCAGAGAAAAATAAATACAGAGTAATTTCTTAGAAAACAATATCAGCGTTTATTTAAAAATGACAGAGTCTTGCCTAGTTGAACAGGCTGGCTAAGACATCAACATGCCGGTAGAACGTATTTACAAACTTTGGAATTGAGAGAATTTGGTTACGAAGTTCATTTTGGAAAACATCAATATACATTGCTTTCCTCCATATGTTGTTCAACTTCCACCCACTTGTAGGTCACATACCTGAACATGAGGAAACTTGACACTTTTGTAGATGACTAGAATAGCACATGAATGATAAATTAGTAAAGCACCAAGGAAAAGTTCTGTGATCATTACCATCACTTACTTAAACTACCGTTGAAGTACAACTTGTTATCATCATAATTGCCTTTTTAAACAAGACGACCATCTTTACTAACCATCATATTAACAAGTTATCTCAAACTACAACTACTTCGATTACATCGGCAGAAGACAGACTACATCTGCATTATGCATTTTCATGATCAACAAGATCATTATGCTCCAGCTCAATACCGAGCTCAATTGTAATACAGTACAGATTCTGTAACATAATGCAATACCATTCAATCCAATACTGATGTTTCCAAACTGAATTTCCTATATACACCGGGATCAGCTCCTACTGGAACGATTATCCAAGGTCCGCCTCTAAATATGTTAATAAGTTTGTGTACATGTCGGATATTCAAATTTACATGAAAATTTCTGCTGAAAGAAAGCCATGAGACACTCCCGAGAATGAGGTAAGTAAATCAAAAATAAATTTGTGTTTTTGAACATTGCTCAGGAGAATAGTGAATCACGGTCTTTTTGTTTACATTCTTCCAGCAGAACTGTACTATTAGCCATGACATACACTGGTAGCGAAGGTGTCTGATTGACAGCTGCTTTATAAACAGTATAGTTAGCTGCGACCAGCACACATACACGGAAGATACAAGGTCGACAGCTACTTCATGAGCTGCATCATTATCCTTCGTAAACCGCACAGTCGTCAAAGGAAGCCCTTTGATTAATATGCACCATTAGCAGTGACTTGTGCACATAGCGGAGGTGCGCTGAGCTACTGCAGAAACTGTGCCGTTCTCCTTCGTAAATCTCACGGTCCTCATACGAATCAATTTGATTACTATGCATCATTAGCCGTGACTTGCATGCATAGTGAAGGTGTGAGGTCGACAGCTACTTCATGAGCTACACTGTTATCCTCAGTAAACCTCATGGTCAAGGAAGCTCTATAATTAATATGCACCATTAGCCATGGCTTGTGCACATAGCGGAGGTGCGAGGTCAACAGCTACTCAACAGCACTGTTAGCCGTGACTATAGTGTGTAATGAAGGTATGTGATCGACAATTACATTATGAACTGTACAGTTAGACTTGACTTGCACACATAGCAAAGATGTTTGAACGACAGCTACTTTGTGAACTGTAGCATCAGCCTTGATTTGCATGCATAGTGGAGCTGAGGTGAGCGATCGATAGTTACCTCATAAACTACAAAGTTAGCCATGACTTGTGCACATAAAGGAGATGTGCGATTAAGAGCTACTTTAAGTGCTGGATAAATACGATCATTTAACGTTTTATCTTTCAGAGTAGCATGTGGATTTTTCCTTTATCCATGAAGAAAAGAGTCAAGTAGTAAAAGTCTAATCATCTTATTGAATTAGAAATCCATTACCAGTTTACAACACTTGGTAAAAACACTTTGGTAAAGCATAAACATTAAATACAGATCATGAACTTAAACAGCTCATAGAAATTGCGTTTGAATGCTGGGTCATTTAAGCAGTTATGTAAAACGGACATTGGATAAAAATATCTACTTTACCTAAACATGGAGTGCACTTTCTTGAAGCCACCTCATCCGGTAGCACACTTGGCAAAGAAGTTTTTGAAGAATTAATCATTGTGTGACACAAGTGAAAATTTCACTGGTTTAAATTGAAAATAAACAAGTTCTTAACTGAATTCACAATTTGTATGTGACTTGACATTATTTCATTTTGATCCGTTACTCCACTTTACCGTCCATGAATTGTCTACCATAAGATGAGAAACATAGCGATCTGTAACAAGATTGAACTGACATGGTCATACAGACCACATCAAGAGTCAAAATCAGAATGGAACATTGCAGAATAGGGAGATACTACCAGACCAATGCTTTAAGATGAATCCAGTATTTATAACCGAAGATGGGACCTTTCCGGAATATAAACATAACAGGAAATGCCCCCGGATATGCAGATTACTTGATTATACATCGAGCACATAATTTGCTTGCCGGAAAAATGCTATGATTCACTCCCGAGAATGAAGTGAGTCATTCAAAAGGAAATTTATTAGTTGAACAATGTTCAGGGGAACCGTGTATTGTGATTGTTTGTTTACATTTTTTCCAACATTAAAAACTGTAACGGTAGGCATTACATGCACGCATAGCTGAGATGTGAAGAAAATAGTTACTTCATGAACTGTACCTTTAGTAATTAATTGCATATGCAGTGGAGGTGTGTGATCAACAGCTACTTTGTGAACTGTATCATCAGCCTTGACTTGCGCACATAGCGGAGCTGAGATGAGCGATTGATAGCTACTTCATGAACTACATAGCCCTGACTTGCAGGCGTAAAGGAGATGTGCAATTGACAGCTACTTTAAGAACTGTACAGGTAGTCATTACATGTGCAAGTAGCTGGGGTACATTGATGACATATGCTGAAGAGAATTTTTCCCATGTCAAGGTATGAAATTTTTTACATCAGAATAAGCAGAGTATAGTAGTGGGTATGACACGAAGTAATTCAATTCAAGAAACAGTGAGTAAAATAAAAATGAAGTTTATTACTCACTAAATCATATGATAATTGAAAGAATAAGAGCATACATCTTTAACTTTGATTCAGCTCACAAAAAGGTTATATCAGACGAAAACATCGCTCTAAATACCGAGCTGTAACATTTCAGTTATTTGCAGAACATAGCATAACAGCTATAAGTTAAAATGTTATCAAGAGCTTCAACAAGCTCAACAATCAAAATGCTTCTCAAAGAGTATAATGAGCAACCGGCTAGCTCCCAAGTCAAAAGTTCAAAGCTAAAAAGCATCCCAAAGTGCCATTCCAGGAACAGGGCATTTATATCCATCATCTGTTATGACGCTTCCGGAGTATGCTAATTTCCAGTGATATGGAAAATTAGCATATTCTGGTCAGCTATGATACAATTTGCAGGAACTCAAATGTAATTCAACTTGGACACTAAACTAAACAAACAATCCATAATCCAAACAGTTAACGGGAAACAACCAATGCTTTAACCTTTGATTGTATCATTACCGCAATATGTCATTCGTTTACTTTATGATGTCTAACATTCGGCCCCTCCTGCAGATTGTGGCTTTTTAAGATGCAGAAATGTATTCAATTTTTATAAATTTATAGTGCAAGCTAACTTGCTCTTATAGTGTATATCATGATAAATTTCAGTGTATAAACATAAGTTATAAACATTGTCAAATCTGATGTATAAACATATTCATAAAACACTTTTACATGACAAAAATTAAAAATATATACAAAAAGATCCCTATGCATATGGCAGGAGATTCACAAAAACATTATATTTTAATTTCTTTGTCATGCAGTTGAAATCAACAGTAACTTATCTACTTGTTGAGGAATTTCAAAAATTTATATTTTATATTTAGAATTTTAAAAATTAATACATCGCAACACAGTTTATATCAACAGTAACTAATTTAATAGTTAAGGAATTTCAGAAAAAGTTTATATTTTATATTTAGAATTTAAAAATTTGTACATTGCCACACAGTTTAAATCAACAGTAACTAATCTGCTTGTTGAGAAGTTTGTAGTAAAGACATAATGTATTATGAAAACATTATTTTTAATATAGTAAACAAAAAATTCATAACCACACAGTTCAAACTCATTTGTATCTAAGCTACATAATGAGGGATTTGTAAAAAGTTGTATTTTTAAGATATTTACTTTATACAATTTTTATAAAGTTAAACTTATAGTTCAATTTAACCTTTTAAAGTATCTAGAATTTTAAATTTTAAAAATTTCTTCACAAAATTTAAAAATCATTTCTTTAGTTATAGGTTTAGTAAAACTATCAACTCTATTATTTTTACTATTAACAAATTTAATCTCAAATAGTTTCTTTTCAACTAGATTCCTAAGGAAATGGTATTTGACATCAATGTGTTTTTATGATTCTCGATAGGTGAATTAGAAAAGTTTATGACTGCTTGATTATCACAATATACAATACTTCTATCCAATTTTATTCCAAGCTTTTTACATTCATCCAAGATATTTTGCACCCATACCATTTCTTTTGCAGATTCAGTTAAAGAAATATATAAATTTAAAATCTTTTGTTTGATCTACATATCCTAACAATTTAAGAAAAACATCCCAGTGTTTAATTCCTGGATTTTCTTGAAATTGTGAAAAATATTTACAGCATAGCAAATGTCTGGTCTAGTCCTATTTGAAAGAAATGAAAGGCATCCAAATATGTTTGCATAAGGTAAGTTTTTCATTTGTTCAACTTCATAGTGATTAATTAGATAGACAGTCTGATTTACTAAGCAGAACACCTTTTGAAATTGAATAGGGTACTTAAATTTTGAAAAATTATCACATATTTTCTTAATATATTGATTTTGATGAATAAAATATTTACTTTGGTTTTCTTCAAATTCAACACCTAATAACATTTTTATCTTGCCTAAAGCTTTGATGTCAAATTTAGATTTCAGTAGTGAAACTACGTACTGTAGGTCTTTCTGATACTTAGCAAACACAATTATATATATATATATATATATATGTCATCAACATATACAATCAATAAAACATTGTTATTAAATACATAGGTGCAGTTACTCTATTTAAATATAACAAAATTCATTTTTCTGAGTACACTATCCAATTCCAGATACCATTCCCAGCCACTTTGATATAGGTCATAAATAGCTTTTCTCAAGAGATACACATAATTATTTTTACTATTATCAACAAAGCCAGGAGGTTGATACATATAAATTTTATCATTTAACTTTGCATACAAATATGAATATTTAACATCAAGTTGCAAATGTAACCATCCTAACATACAAACAAATATAGTGAAAAACATTCTAACAATAGTAAAATTTATAACTAGACTAAAAACTTCTGCATAAGTTTGCTCATTTTCTTGATTAAACCTTTGGGCAACAAGTCTCGCTTTAAATCTGCCAATTTCACCCTTTTCATCCGTTTTGAGTGTATATACCCAAAGGCAGCCAATTACTTTGTCGGAACCAGGTGCAGGTGTTCCCGACACCTCTTTCCCTCATGAAACCTAATTCGTCTGCCATTGCAGTATTCAACTCTCTGGATTGGGATGAATTAACAGCTTCCCTGAAGTTTTGGGGGATCTTGATTTCCACATTATTTGTTTCTAGTTGGTTACCTGAAGTACCTTGAACTGCCTTAAAATTAAAAAAATTCTGTTCAAATTTTAATTTATTTTGCTCACAAAATTTCTTAACATCATTTATGGATCTAAGTCTAGGGGCTTTCGCTTGATAATAATAGTACACATCTATTTTTGATCCAGTTTTTCTAGGAACTACTTTCCTGACCCAAGGAGCATCCGAATAAGAAACCAGGTGGTGATCAACAGAAGACTCTGTTAGACAACAGAAGACTTCACTGCTTTTATCAGTGTCTTCATCTTCTTCTGTTGCTTCACCTGCCTCCCTACCCATATTCTCCTCATCAATAGAGTCCAAATATTCCATTCTTTGAGGTCTAAAAGTTATACTTTCAAATTTAACTTTAGTTTTACTTTCAACTTCTTTGGGTCCCAGACCACTTTCCTCTGCTTTGCTACTCTCATTAAATCTAACATTACTGGTTTCAATTACTTTACATTCATCTAATAACTGAATTCGGTGTCCTCTTGTAAGGCCTAACCTACCATTATCCCTTCCTGAGATCCCATGTCTAGCTTGCCCCTTAGCTGTTTTGGTTTCCTAACAAAAGCTTGACTTCCAAAGACCTTAAGTGAGCTACAGAGGGTTTCCTACCATTGTACAATTCAATAGGTGTTTTGTCATTAAAGTTATGACAGATTCTATTTTTCACATAAGTAAAACAGAGAAGGGCTTTTGCCCAAAAATCATCAACAAGATTACTGTCATTTAACATTGCTTTAAAGCAATCTAGGGCAGTTAAGTTGAAATGTTCAAATACACTATGTTGCTCTAGTGTGTAGTTATTTATTCTTTCAGCTTTGATTCCCTGATTTTCTAGCAGTTTATTAAACTCATTATGGAAATATTCCATTCTGTTATCAGTACGGACACTAACAATTTTATGATTTCAAAATCTTTCTGATCTATTTTGGAATAGTTTAAATTTGTCAAATACTTCTGATTTTCATTTCATGGGAAAAATAGTTACTTTCCTAGAGTAATCATCAGTTATGTACTTAGAAAATATTTAGCCCCACCACGTTGACATTGGACTACACACATCCATATGGATCAATTCCAAAAGTCTCTGTGATCTGATCCTACTAATTGGTTTGAAAGACACTCGTTTAGATTTTGTAAGTTTACAACATTTACAAACTAACTTTCTATCACTAATTTTTGGTAGACCATTTATAGCAGAAATCTTACAGGTATGATATACATATTCAAAGTTGATATGACAAAACCTTTTATGCCAGAGTCTAGTATTTCCCCCTATCTCAGTAATGGATTTACCATGCCTTTTACTTTTAAAAACATCAAATTTACAAGGTTTAGCATTATTACTTTTACAAATGTTAGCACTACTAGAACTTACATCTCTATACAATACTATTAAAAATCTTACAGGAATTGATATTTTTAAAATTATTGTTACATACAGACTTACTTTTAAAAACTTTGTCATTTACACCATTTCCTTTACCATTATGATTTACAGACTTACTTTTTAAAATATCAGAACATTAACTTTAAAATTACTATCATGGATTACAGTTTTATTTTTAAAAACATTGGAACCATTAACTTAAAATTACTTTTATGATTTACATTTTTACTTTTAAGATCATTATCAGTAGAATCATTCAATTTAAAATTACTACATTCACTTTTAACAACTTTTTTCTACTTTATGCTTTTTATGCTTTTCTACTTTATCTACTTTATGCTTTCATAACAAGATGACCTCTTTGTACTCCTCTTCCATCCCATAAAAAAGCATGGCAATGACTTTGTCCCTCTTTCTTTCATAATACTAAACCTCCAGTTAAAAAACTGGAGGTTTAGTATTTTTTATCTTAAAATTCTCAACATTACTACATTTAATTTTAAGATCATACTGATGTTTTAGCAAATACAGACCCTCATTTCTTTTGGCATAGAATCAATTCTTGCCCTCTGGTATATAAATCCAAAGTGTACCATTAGCACCAATAAAGCTACATTTGTTTTCCTCTAATACAGATGCAGCAACTAAATTACGTAAGTTTAGGAGAGTACCTTACATCTGTTAAAATAATTTTATTTTGTTTTCCTTTATAATTTACAAACATTTTTATTGGACCGACATCTTCAATTGGGCTTTTGTAATTTCCAGCAGCTAAGGACATTGATGTCCCTTCTAACTTTTTAATTTTTGAAAATAAATTCATATTATTACAAAAATATCTGGTTGCTGCTGTGTCTATTACCCAGCTGAATTTGGCGATAGAGTCTACATTGTAATTTTCAAGTGAAAAACAATAATTATCAACTACCTCACTAATATTAGCATGATATTTCTTACAGTTAATTTTTAGATGGCAAATTTCTTGCATAAATAACAAGGCCCTACTTTTTATCATTCGACTTAAATTTAATATTACTAGATACATTTGGTACTTTATATAAAGATTTAAAATTTGAGTCTTTTACACTATAGGCTGAAGCAGTACTCACATTATGATTCTGATCCCTTTGTTGTTGGGCAAGTCGGTCTTCCTCAGAGTTTTCCAAGAGTTTAGATTCGATCCTATCCAGCTTGAATTCCTCATCTGGAAGTCAGTAGAGCATTTGGACAATCCTCCAGAAGTTGTCTGATAGATGTCATATGTTCTAATATGACACATACACATCAGCCAGTGGGCCCTGAATCCTCTAACCATTGCACTTTCAGTTTGATACGGGCTATGAAAATTCCAATTGGTTCATCAGGCTGCGATCTCTCTTCAAAAAACTCATCCAATAGCTACATTAGATGAGCATGGGACTTAGGCTCAAAGTGCTCCTTCAGGATCTCCCATGCCACTTTCGGGTCATCCGTACACAAGATGAGCTCTTTGTACTCCTCTTCCATCCCATAAAAAAGCATGGCAGTGACTTTGTCCCTCTTTCTTTCATAATCCAGTCTGTCTTTTCTTGTTGTTGCTTCCTCTAGTTTACTTCTGTTCCAGTGACATGGGCATAGAAGCCCTTGATTTTTAAGGCGTATTTCATGTTTACACTCCATGTTGTGTAATTTTGCCACTTGAGTTTACCCATTTCTACCATAGCTGTTTCAACTCAACTTGGCATGGAACTTTAAAATGTAAACAATCTTGCGACTTCGCTGTTAGGGCTAAGTTTCATGGCCTCTGTGGATTTGCTCGGTTAAAAGTTCACTTCCTAAATTGTGCATACAGCACTTTATTGGTCTTTTTTCCAAATGTCCCAGGTCCATAACCTTTTGTTGGGGAAAATTCTCATGTCGAAGTATGAAATTTTTATGACATCAGGATAAGCAGAGTATAGACGTGGGTATGACACGAAGTAATTCAATTCAAGCAACAGTAAGTAAAATAAAAATGAAGTTTATTACTCACTAAATCATATGATAACTGAATGAACAAGAGCATACACCTTTAACTTTGATGCAGCTCACAAAAAGGTTACATCAGACTAAAACATCACTCTAAATACTGAGCATAGCAGTAACATTTTGGCTAGTTGCAGAACATAACATAACAGCTATAAGTTTAAATGTCATCAAGAGCTTCTACAACAAGCTCATACTAACTCAGAGCAAAAAGCTCTACAATCAAAATGCTTCTCAAAGTGTATAACGAGCAACCAGCTTTCAAGTCAAAAGCTCAAAGCTAACAAACGTCCCAAAGTGCCATTCCTGGAATCAGGCATTCCCATCACCTGTTATGACGCTTCCAGAGTATACTAATTTCCAGTAATATGGAAAGTTAGCATATTCCGGTCAGCCATGATACAATCTGCAGGAACTCAAATGTAATTCAACTCAGACACTAAACAAATGATATGAAATCCAAACAGTTAACTGGAAATATACAATACTGTAACTTTTGATCATGTCGTTACCTCAATATGTCATTTGTTTACTTCATGGTATCTAACAACATATACTTCATGAACTGCACCATTAGTTATGACTTGCATACGTAGCGGAGGTGTGAAATTGACAACTACTTTATAAACTGTATTGGTAGCCATGACATGCATACATATCGAAGGTGTGAGGTCTACTGCCACTTCATGAACTACTCAATAAGCCATGAATTGCATACGTAGCGCAGGTGCTCGATTGACAGCTACTGGAAGAAAGCTTATTTCTTTTTAAACCCAGAACATGCAACTCACCTATTCAGTGCAAGAAAGTTATTGGAAGTAAAGAGCTTTTTTACGAAAGTAATGATCTAGTCACCAAAGGCTGTAATTAAATAATAGTTTGCCCATATTTCTCTGTAAGCATCTAATCAAGACACAACTTTTCCTTATCTTCAATCATTCTCCATTTTGACAGATAAAGTCATTACTCATATATAAATCATCCTGTATTTTGACAACTAATATAAACAGCAATGAAAGGAAATGTGCGCTGTGGGATGTTATTTATTGTTAGTAGTACCGGGTTTGTAAATATAAAATCGCAGTTTTGGGAAAATAAGCATAGGTCTGCGGAAGAGGGTACTGGGTTTGTAAATATGAAATAGGAGTTTTGGGAAAATAAGGATGGGCCCACGAAAGAGGGTACTGGGTTTGTAAATATGAAATCAGAATTTTGAGAAAATAAAGACAGGTCCATGAAAGAGGAGAAAAGGATATATAGCCGGCTTCGAGTGATTTGTTTTTTCTGCACCAGAAGGAAAATAGTCAAGGAGTATTCAAGGACTTTTTATATTTTCAAATACTTTTAAGTATCTTGAAAATGGTCCGCTAATTTTCAAAGACGTTTCAAGGTTTTAAAGAACATGTACAAACCCTTAATTACAGGTGACCACATATGAAATTAACAGTTAGTAGGTACTTATAAACTGCAAATAATAAACCATGCAGTATTGACAGAAATAAAAGAATATTACACCATATATAAAAAATGTGTAAGCATTTGCCATACACATTAGTCATGAAAATAAACTATTTGTATTATCAGTGAGTTTAAATATTCAATATCAAATTGGCTATATCTAGTTATATTCTCGTCGCAGTCATAAAAGTACATCAAGATTCTCATCTATCAGATGATTTCTGCGGACCATATATAAAAAATGTTTAAACATTTGCCATACACATTAGTCATGAAAATAAACTATTTATATTATCAGTGAGTTTAAATATTCAATATCAAATTGGCTATATCTGGTTATATTCTCATCGCAGTCATAAAATTACGTCAAGATTCTCATCCATCAGATGATTTCTGCGGACAGATTTGTTTAATTTTTCAATGAAAAACCTTGTTCATTTATGTCAGTGTTTCCAAATAAATATGAACAGAGTATGGAAAATTTGCATATCCTATCTGCAAATAATCTTAATTTGGGAAAAGATTCTTTCTGAAGACACTAATAGAAGTTTAATAAATTTCCTTAATCAAATTTTCTTTGTAGTTCTTCGCTGCATTGCAGATCAATCAGTTAAAGTGAGTTCATCAATGTAGGTTCACCTTCTTCATAACAAATATCAAAAGAGTTTGCAAAAGTTTTGAAAATCATTTTATTAACTTCAAAATCTGTAAATTTTTTTAAAATAATAATTGTAGTTTCTCAATAAAACTGGCATAAGGCAGGCACTGTGTTGCTTGTATTTTTCAAACATTGTGTGGCAATATGGAAAATGGCATGCATTGTTATTTTGTAATTGAGACTTAATTAAAGATATAATTTAATATAAAATGCTGATACAGTCAAACCTGCCTTAAACAGACTTTCAGAAGACTGGAAGAATTTTCTGTCTTGTAAAGGTTTCCTTTTTATGCAGGTTATTTCAGAAATAGCTAAGTTTAAGGTATAGCTGGAAATGCAAATAGTTCATATGTAATTGCTTACCCATGCATGACTTTAAAAATCTTGTAAAGCTTATTTAGATGCACATAATATAATATTATGCCATAATAGCTAATTTAATTTTTCTATATATATAGGTACATTTTTGCATACTGCGATCACAGGAGTATATGTAAATATAAAATTTGTGTACCCAATGTCCTTAATTGTTAGCTATTTACCATACTTCAAAAACTAGATAAATTTACTTACCAGAAAAATATTACTGTTTACCATGAAACAAATGAAAAACACTTTTTTTATTGAGATGAACTTTTAAAATAATCCAACATGGTTTTTTGGACATATGTCTTTATAATGATGCAACTTTCAGTCAAATATTGTATACTGATTAATATTTCTAGCAATCCAGAATCTTCCTGATTAACTGAAAAATTTTGAAATTCAAAAACTGTTTTCAGAAAATTGCCATATGATTTAATAGAAAGTTCTTATTTAGTAGTATCATTTTCATTTACAAGTGACACTTTGTCATTTTCTGGGAAATAAATGGATGAAATAGTTGGATGATTTTTCTGTTCTTAGTTCATTACAGTATGTGCTTTATTAACAAATTACTTTAAATTGGCTATCTATTTCCACATTGTGCAGGTTCCATTTCATACAGAGGAATAACCATACATTTCCTATATTTTTGGATGAGGCTAAAAATATTTTCCACTTATAACAGTGTTCCGTTTCCTGCAGGCCTGTTTTAAACAGCTTTGACTGTACATTATATGTCAGATAAGATATAAAGTGACTTTACACCTGCAGTTTGAGATTCAATGCATTTATAGGAATAGAAATATCAGTGGGAAACATCAAATGACATAACCATTTCAGATCTTTAAAATGACATATGGGTTGAATCTTTTTCAACTAAATAAACTTTTATGTCTTCAAGTAAAACTAAAAAATGCAGTAACGACCTATTAGAGTGGTACACTCTTTGTATTGAATAATATTTCTTCTTTCTTTGTTATGCAAATACTATAATGAAAGTAGGATTCTAAATGCTTTTTTTAATTTAAAATAGGCTGCATTAGTGAACTAAATTAATCAATAAAATCAAAATACAAGAATTTGAAGAATTAATTTTTATTAACCCTTTATGGATGGTGGCATTCCAGAACTGCTGTGACCCAAAGGATGGAGCATTTCGCTTTTGAACCACTGTCAAAGGATGGCACATTTTTTACAGCAGTGGCGGCTCATGAGCGAGGTGTAGAGGGAGGCGCTCATATATGTATTTATGTATAGATGGGGATATTTAAGTATAGAGGCATACTATAATATGTATTTATGTATATTATAGTATCCCTCCTCAGTTTGTGACAACTACGTCTTTTAGACTTCGAGTTCGTCGTTTGTCCGGCACTGATAAATTAGTTCCGGCGTTACCTCGAAATAACTGTATACCAAATTATTATTTTACTTGCGCTGATATGCATTTGCAAGTTTCCTTAAAATGAATAAGAGCCTATTGTAACCATGGAAATTATTTGAATGTATTTCTAAATAAATTTATATCAAATTTGTAAAAATTAAATACTCTCAGTCGTATGCATGTGCAGTATTTTTTTATGATTAGCGCAATTGTTTGTACACCCAAAATGCACACAATTTCTCTCAGGTACACAATATGGCTAATAGTTTTGTACCTGATCATCCTTGTAACCCAAACAGTAACATAATTAGAGAGCGAAAATCAACTAAATCTACGGCCGTTTATAAGTAGAAACGGAATAACTATTTTCATACAAGTTTAAGAATGAATTTGGAATTTACAGAAAGTTCTTATGCATTATGGTTTTCTCTATTCGTCTTTAAAATGATATGAGCGAGTTCTGCCTGCTAGTAATCACTATATATAGCAATCGGTTTCTATAGCAATAAGCAGTTAGCTCGCTGCACGGGTTCAACAAAAGTGGATCAAAGTTTAGAGTGAGCAGATCGAGTGGGTCCATTGTAGAGTAGAAACCATAGTAGATACAGTGTGAAAATTGCATCAAAATCGGAGCAAGTGTCACTAAGATAGATAAAAATGTAAATATAAAAAAGAGGAGGGTCTCCCCTCTTCCACCACGGTTGTTTCATATTATATAATAACAGACGATGTTTGTGTGCCGACGTGCGTGTGTAAGGTCTGTAGCGGAAAATGTAAACATCGTACGGTCTTGAAATATCATGCACGGATATTTCAGGAACCAAGGCGATGCATTTTTGTAAAACCGAAATATGAAATTGAGGCTACTTAATGTAAAAGTTACGCCCAGAGGGTTGACATAATAAGGTTGTATATCTAAGTGATTGCCACCAGCAAAATCTAAATCGCTCAATTAGAAGGTGAAATAAGAAATTTGGCGGGGGGGGGGGGGGGCTAACCGAACTGAAAGTTGCGCCCAGGGAGCTGACACAATAAATATGTATATCCAGTTCACATGTACAAATGGTGCCGGGACTATAGCCACCAACGGAATCAAAATGGCTCAATTAGGAGCCGAGATGTGAAATTAGAGGAGGACTACTTAAAGTAAAAATTGCGCCCAGGGAATTGATATGAAAGATATGTATATTCAAATGGTACAAAGACTGTAGCTACTAGAAGATTCAAAATCGCTCAATTTAGGAACCGAGAAGTAAAACCGTGCGGGCTAGTTAAACTAAAAGTGACGCTCAGGGGGGTTTGAATAAAACAATATGCATGTCCAGACGATACGCATATAGATAGTGCAGAGACTATAGCTACCAGTAGATTCAAAATCGCTTAATTAGGAAGCGAGATGAGAAATTTTTGGACTACCTCAAGTGAAATTTAGGCCTAGGGAGTATCGGATCAATATTGGACTTCAATGAAATTAGAAGCAAAACCAGGGGGATTAAATAGTCGCCGGTGAAGAGGGGGGGGGGAGATTTTAAGGAAAACAACGTCAGATCAAAGAATCGAGTATCAGGTAGAAAATTAATTTTTAACTTCTTTAACAAATATTTATATTTTTTTTTCAATCTTTAATGTTAAATAGCTGAAAAAGTAAGACAGCTGAGTAAATCAAGAGACCCACTCCCTCAGACAACACATTTCTGAAAGTGTCACTAAAAATATCCACGGGCATGCCACAAATACAATTCTCGTGACTTTTAAGCAATTAAGAAGTCAAACGCATTGAAATTCATCACAAACAAAGCATGGAACTACCCCAAATCAGAAATAATCCCCTTTCCGAAGGACAGACAGAACCACCCTACATCAGAAATGCCCCCCCCCCCCCGTCCGGGCGCTTACGCAGCGAAATTAAACTGAGTGCTCCAAACAATGCATTTTTCTACCAAAAACGAAGAACGGAACCCCCAAAATACCATCAATAACCCCACTTATTCAATGAAGTAAAAAGCACAAAATATATATCGAAACTTTTTTGAAATTCTATTTTCTATATCTAATACTACTAAACTATTTCTTCATGAACCAAAACTGAAAAAGCTAGGGGTCAATAGGATCAATAAAATAAATCAGAATTAGATAAATACAGTAATTTATTTTCAAATATTTATTTAAACATCCACATTTATTATTTTAAAAAGAAGCGAGAGCGAGAACACTCATTTATCAAGAAAAATTCGAGGCCAAATTAGCGAAACTCAGCCAATTCGAGTCAGTCGTTCACGGTATTCGAGTCTTCTTGGCTTCTTCAGAAGAGAGCCGCGATATAAGCCGCGGCTCAGATCAGATTGGAATATTGCAATGTCTGTTTTTTTAGCTGAAATTTCTATTGCCGTTGTATTCACATACCATTCTTTCTATCATCAGAGAGTCGCTAACGGGACGCGGATCTTATTAAAATCCCTCGTCTTTCCCTATAATGCAGTATTTTTCCCTATAATTTAATATAGTATGAAGAGGGGATAAGAGATTTTTTTGAAAGTCAAAACTTTAGTGCTGCCATCTAGTGACAATTTTATCATTTATTTCCCAATAATTCGACTTTTAGTTGAAAGAAATTTCAGATAATTTCCTTAAAAATTGTAATTAATCTATATAACTAAAGGAATTTGAAGTGCTTGATCAAGGGGGTCCGCGCGGCCCCGCGGCGCCCCTGAATAACCGCCCCTGTTTTACACTAAGCTCAATTCCCAAGAAAAATTCATTAAAAATCATCCATTAAACATAGGATTCTACTTTTTTCAGGAATAAAGGAAATACTTATTTTGCATTTGATGTTTATGATCTATACAAATTATCTTTTACTTAAGTATTAAAAATTTAAATGATTAAAAATAATTAACTTGATTAAAATGGTTATTTGTTAAGCAGGAAAACTATCCAAATGATTGTACTCAAAAATTTATATAGTCAGTGATGTGATTACAAAAAACTCTTTTGGAGCAATTTTTGGAGCAGTAAATTTCTGGAATTGTAGCAGTTTGTATCAGGCAATATTTCGAAAATGTAGCAGTTTGTAGCAGGCAATTTTTCGAAATTGTAGCAGTTTGTAGCAGGCAATTTTTCGAAATTGTAGCAGTTTGTAGCAAGAGATTTTTCGACATTGTAGCAGTCCGATGCAAGGCATTTTTTTTATTTTAACAGTTTGTCATATATATAACAAGCAAATTCAAGACAATGAAGTTTTAAAAATCTAATTAACAGAATTTAAGTATAAACATTTTGAATTTTCAATTAACTTTTAATAAACTAAAATAGCATATAAATTACATTAATAAAAAATGCTTATTTTTTATTAAGAAAATCTATTTTTAATACATATTCTTTAATATAAAAAAACTGCAATAAAAAATTTTAATAAAGATCTATAAAATACTTTAATATTGCAATAAATAATTTTTGAAAAAATAATTTTACAGATCTCTAAACAAATTTTATTACATTAAATAATTAGAAAAAAATCTAAATTAAAAAAAAATTGCAATAAAGAATTTTAAAACATATTTTTAAAAATAAAATAAATAACTTAGATCTAAAAATATCTTATTGCAGTAAAATTTTTAAGAAGATCTAACAAATTGAAATAAAAAATTTCAGGGGGAAAAAAATAATATTTAGGAAAAATATATAATTTTAGGAAAGA
Organism: Amaurobius ferox; assembly: GCA_951213105.1. Lineage (NCBI taxonomy): Eukaryota > Metazoa > Arthropoda > Arachnida > Araneae > Amaurobiidae > Amaurobius > Amaurobius ferox. The sequence continues at coordinate 147,597,865 of OX578142.1, read as the reverse complement.
TCTACAAAATTAAAAACTATTTTTCGAAAAGGATACTGGTCTTTTATATTGCGCTAAAAAAAGAAATAACGCAAGAAAAAAAATAAAATCATAAGATTAAAAATAAACATAGCGCAATAAAAAAAATAATAATAAGAGAATTCCCCCATTAAATCAAAACGGAAATTTTATTACGAAGGACGAACGGAAGGATTAACGGAAGTTAATCAAGCTAAAGTGAATAAATATTATGCTCAAAACTTTAATAAATTATTAAAAAATTCAGTAAACTTCCGTTAATATGGTGCGAAATTCCACGAGATTTGCCTGCTGTCTATATCAAAATTTTAGGTACTACATACATTTTTAATGATGCCAATTATTTTAAAAAATAACTTTAGATTTAATTGATACCGTGAATATATGACAGTGTAAAAAAGCCATTCAAAATAACTTGAAATCTTTTATACATTTTTTTTTGCATATACAGTACAGTACAACTTTTAAAATAAGGACCAGTCCGGACTTTACCGATTCTGGAATTTTCCGAATTACAGAATTTGGATTTTTTCTATTTTCAAATTTCATAAGAAAATTTTGAAAAATCTGTATCATTGTTCCAAGTGATCCAAATTATAGCATGTTACCCTTCATTTTGAAGGGCTTGAAAAAATATTTTGATTGATACCAAGTTTGATAATGTTCGAATGGGGGCCTTACTCCCCCCCCTCCCCCCCGAGGGGACATATAGCGTCACGAACACAAAAATTGTATTGCGGCTATTTTTCACTACAATTACTGAAACTATTAAATCGCAATCAATTGAGCCATAAATAACCCCTTTTATGCATAGTTATGCTAAATTTTGTTCTATACTGCAATGTTAAGAAAATAAAAATTTTAAAGTTTTCGCTCAAATTAAAAAAAATTCTATTTAGTTCTAGTCTTTTCGTTAACAAAGCCGAATATAAAAATTCGTGAAAATCCATTATTATTTGTAGCAGCTATCATGTATACGGGAGTTCGATCACACATGAACATCACTCCAAAAATAATCCAAACGTGTTCAGGAGGTCTTAAAACATATGTTGACATCAAAATCTCGAAATAAAAATTTTTTGTGAAAACAGTATTTCCTCAATACTACGCGCATGAGAAAAAAAAAAACCAGACGTTTTATTTATTTTCTAGCATTTGTGTTATATAATTATTCCGTACATCATTATATAATTAGTTCCACTGAAAAGGGAAAACTTTATTAGGAATAGTTAAATAAATGAAAAATAGAGCAGCTGATAAAATAAATAACATCTCTTATAAAATAAAATACCACTCCTCAATGATTCATTACGAATGCAGCTGATGTTGACCCCTTTGAGTGTTAATGACCTTGTTGCTCTCCATACTTTGCAATAAACAAATGAGCAAAGTATGCGGCAAATTTCAAGCTGGAAGACGCTCCGCTCTAACGAGGTGCTTCTTGATTACATCAATGGAATGATAAACCAAACAATCACTGCAAATGCTTTTTTTCGTCTTCCTGCTCACTATGAGTCGTATGGATAAAAAATCAAGTGATCTGAAACGTTCGGCGTCAATTTCTACGTACACTTTTAAGTGATAAAAATTTGGTTTGGTTCTTTATAAACTAGTTTTGTACTTTTTATTTATTTTTCGGTTCATCTAAGTTGAAAATTCCCTGATTTTTTCAGAATGTTGAATAAAAAACCGATTTTCTCTGACATTTTAGTCCACTATTCCCGGTTTCCAGAGTGCACACGAACGAACCCTGAGCATGTTTGGCTCCCTTGTGTCTACCGCACTCCAGGAAGGAATCGCTTGCTCCTTTTATCCTACATAGCAAGGTTATTATGCTACATAGATCTTTCAAAATAGATAATCGAAGGAGAGTTTGTTTTTCTTTTTTCTATTCAAGACAACGGTCCCTAAGAGCATCCTTTGATAAATCACGCTGTCTGGTAATAATGCTCCTGGTGTATGGCGGGCTTATCACGTTGACGTAACATGGTCAAGTACTCGCCGACTCCAGACAGCGGGAGAACTGGTTGTAGGGAGTAGTGCTTTAGTCCGAACAAAGCAACCCCACAGTTGATAAAAACTTGAGCTGTTTGAAAAGAAAGAAGTCTAATCGTCTGATTTTGCTGGTAGATTGCACTCTTCTGAGAAATTTCTGATTCAATTCTTTCTTTCCATTCCGAGAATTACAGAGAAAAATTATGTTTTCCGGTATTTTCCTGAAATGGCGCAGTGTTGGTGCAAAATCAGTTAAAATTTGCTTTATGTATCAGATTGGCACAGTCTACTTTGAATGGCGCAGTTTGGCGCAATTGGCACAGCAATCACATCACTGTATAGTTAATAGAGATTATGTACAACTTTTAAGAAGAAAATAGCATTGTTATTAATTAATATACCTTTCATGTATGATATATTTCAAAACATGGATTCACACACAGACCAACATTGCAATCTTTAAATTCATAAAAACTGCCAGCGCACACATTAGAAGTACCAAAGTTCCATGAATTTTTACTATCTACATTATTTTCATAACTATCGAGTTTGATTACCATATGAGAGTACATTCTTCTATAAATAAAAACGTCTTGACCTAGCCATTCTTTTATCCAAAATAACCTAATAAATTCAATACCACACATTCCACTAAAACCCATACTTGAAAGAAAATACTCTTTTATATTCCAATAATTCACCAACACAATCATTAAACTAAAATCAAAACGTGAGCCCATGCCCATACTCAATTATAACATAGCAGAGTCTGCGAGAAATGATCTGTTTGTTTATATTACAAAAAAACATTTTACTGCTTTAGATGAGGTGATGATTCATTGGGACCCCCCCCACCACCACCACCCATACCCAGGTAATGTATTAGCAAAATGCATTGTAAATGTTAGAATGGATATTTAGCACCATCTAGTATTCAAATAAATTCAAATAAAAGTGTTTCATATTAAAACACACATTGGTGTCCATCGTCCTTTAGAGTAAATATCTCCTTGACGATAATGTGTGAGTATAGTCTTTGAACACAGTTTCACAGTCAACACACAGATGCATCTACCATCTGCAAAGGGTTAAACTACAGGACTTACACAATCAAGCCTATAATCAGAGGAGTAGAGAAATACCTAAAATATTCAAAGTTTATTAACTGAGATATAAGTTTTGGGTTATTGACAGATTTCTAACCATTGGTTTTCACCTGAACAAACTAACCAAACTAGATGGGCAATATCATATATCACCAAACAGACATAATCAAACATAAATATATCAAGTATATATAAGTTTACTGAGATCTAGCAAACACAAAGCTATCACATCATTTCATGTACTGCATTGCAATTTCCATTGGGTGATATAATATGCATGATGGGTGATATAATATGGTGATATAATATGACGCCAATAGAAGTTATAGATTAAGTGATACCTGGGTGTTATGACATGCTGCTGATCTAGATCGATTACTTTATTCAGGTCAAAAACATCTTAGGAAGATTAGAAATTTGCAAATAACTCATAATATAAATTAAGTAGGGTTCAGTTTTTTGGCACTAGGTGCATTCAGATCATAGACAATCTTATGGTGTTGACCTTATTGAAATTGCTCAGATGCAATTCGTGTGGTTACCTTTCTTTCTTTTGACCCAGACTGCGCAACCTACCAAAAGGTATAAAGTATCTATATGGAAGGCAAGGGCAATGCCACTGAATTTAAACTAGGACCCAGTGGGATGACATCCACAGGGACCATATTTTCTCTCCTCTGTTACAAACCTCTCAAAAGGACTTTTGAACCCACATATATAACATGCTCTGCTCATATACTGCATTGACACAGAGATAATTTAGGCAGTGGTGGGAATTGAAGGGCTCTTCCAAGTACAATTGGAAGTTTTAGATCTTACAAGTACAATCCCTGTGCCTTAATCACTGAGATATCCTGCTCTTTGTAGTTCCTTTTTTCTTCTTCATCTTCTTCTTTGATCCATACCATCTGACCTACTCGAAGATGTATGGTATCTATTTGGATGACCGGGAAGTGCCACCAAATTTAGATTGGAAACCAGTGGGGGTGGCATCCACAGGAACCGTACCCCCTATCACCAACCTTTTCAAAGGACTTACAGACCCACATATTTAATGTGTCCATACTCTGCATGAACATGGAGACAGTTTGGGAAGAGTCAGAAATCAAACTTGGGTCGTCCAAGTGCAATCCCTGCATGCTAACCATGAGCCCTTGTCCCACCCCTTGTGTGGTACCATTGTCAGTTGTAATGTTAGCTTAGTGATTATAAATAAATCAGCTTCATTTTTTTTCATTTTAAACCTTTTAACAAGAAAATGAGTTTATGCCAAATCAAAGTTTTATAACAGTGGATAGATGAGCAAAATTTCACTTTAAGTAACTAATAAATATCAAATTAAATTTTCGATATTTTAATATGCGTTGTTCTATAGTTCAGTATTGATATATATTCCATTTGCACTATTTACACCTGTGAATTAATTGTGCGATGCGTTATAATTAGAGCAGTACTTTTATCATGGAATCAATTTACATAAATTTTGTCACTTTTTCTTAAAGATTGCGATTTTAAATCAAAGTTAAATTTTAATGAATGTATCAAAGCAAAGAATGTATTATTTATCAACATTGTAGCAAAATGCCACCAATTTAAATAAGCTTAATTTTTTCATAAATTAAAAAAAAAATCTACAAAACCCCATATTATTCGATGTACAGGATTTTACAATAGATGTAAAATGCAAGAAGAATTAATTAAAATGTTCACAATTTTAATTATTGCATTGGAAAAGTTTATAATTTGAAGTTGATTCACTATTGGAATTTAGTTTAACATTTCATGAAATATGTATGAATTTTTGGAACTTTTGACAAATGATCCAAGATTTTTAATTTATTTTTTCATGACAATATTCTTGTCCTAGGTACAATATTATAACACAACAACAGTAACATTATTTTTTGTACTATCATCATCATTATAATCTTTTAGCATTGTGGTATAACTAATACAAGGGGGTAGTAAGATACATTTGCGTATGACTTCTATACCAGGATTCACCACTGCTTTGTACCCCCTGTTAATGGACTCTGTTATGGTAATAAAATACCACTTACATTGATTGAATATAAATAATGAAAATCTCAATGGTATGTAAATCTTTACCTGACTGATTCCTGTCAATTCTTTACAAAAAGCTGACAGTTCATGATGTATAATAGGCTTCACATATGAATGAAATGTACTAACCTAAAAATATTTTTTTTAAATTATACTCTATTACAAAATTATTATACATTAATACAAAATAGAACAAAAATGATAAATTTGGATGAAACACATTTTTGCAATATTGCAAATTTATGGTCATTTATTAGTAATTAATTTAATATGAAACAAGTATACACTGCTCACAAGAAGTTAAGCATATAAAGGACATTTACAAGAAAAAGCAGCATTTTGGAAATGTTGTGGCATAATACAATTGACTAATATTATCTGTAGAACTAATGTATGAAACTTTTGTCTACTGAAAGAAAAGCACATGATTTTCAGACTGTTTTAAAAGTAGCATTAAAAAGCTGACATTTTTTTTTATAGTAAAATAAAAAAAAAACACTGTAGTTAGAGTTCTTTAAATTGCTGTCTGTCTCAAAACAATATCTACATTTTTTATGTTTCCTGAGCATCTTACTGAATGTATACCAGTGTAATTATTTAGTCATAGATAATTTTATTTGGTTTTTTATGCAATATGCTTAACTTTTTTTGATCAGTGTAAATTAATGTCTTAGTCCAAATACAAGTTTTGAATTTAAAACAAATTATTTTTTTACTGTGCATGTAAAGTAGAAGTATTATGATGGGATAAGCATCTACCTCTTAGATTTTGATAGATCTACATATCTTTAGCATCCCTAAAATGGAGCAACCATTTTGTCAATAATATCTGCATGCCAATCTATCTGGGTGCATGAATCTCTCAAACAAAGAGAAAATCAAATGAAATTTGGCATGATAATTTCAATGAATGAATATCAGAAGCAAGATTCATGCTGTTGATTATCATTGTGCCAAATTACTATAAAATATTTTATTAGGCAAGTAAACAAATGATCGAATTAGACAAACTGAGAGTGGCCTAATTATGATTAATTTTATTGTGGTTGTGAGGAATATAATCAAAATATTAGCGACTATGAATGTTTTTATTTCCTTTCTTCTTTTTAAATTTATTTTCCTACAAAATCGACCTTCATTAGCCAAATCAAAAGTAGAAAGAAGCAAAATATTCTCTTTAACCCCTCATTTTGAAAGAAATAAAAAGTAGACAGAAAGACTGGAAGACTGTTGAATAGTGCTCTCTCCTTTTTGTCCAATAAATTACTATAAATTTCTTTTTCTTCACAAAGATCAAATTTTTCTCAATTATTATTTGTTTGGTATAATTTTGAGGTAAAACGTTCTGAAAATTTGAACTCTTGAAGAATTTTTGTTCTAAAGCCAATATTTACAAATACAGTTATTGGAACTAGAATTCCCAATAGATGTTCCTTATTTGAGTGAACAGTGTTTTCATCATTTGATCAAAACAACTTGAACATTTACCTCTCTCAGAGCATTTGAAGTAAGATCACAGTTAGAGCTAAATAACATACACCTTGGAGATACAGCCTGTGTGGCTAGGCACTCCATAACTTGACCTACAATGGATTCTATCAGTACAATATGTTGGTCAAACCAAAACACGAGAAGAAGCAAGAGTTCTGTCTGTGGTTAACGATTTGGTAAATAGCTTCTTTTCATCTTAATGTAAAGCTTATTTCCCGGTTATGCTATTTTTTTTTTTTTATAAAACTTTCATAACGAAATTAAGGTATGAGTTTTGATTTTATTTTGTTATGAATCCTACAGGTTGTAATCTGTTAGCATCTATATTCCTTTCTGTTGTTATATTGATATTTTTATGAAATATATTATTCACTGTCATAATGAGATTCAAATATATAAATATTTATTAAATTCAATGTTACAAAAGAATTAAGAGGACATCTACAAAACTATTTAAAACAGGAAAATCACCAATTGAAATTTTCTACCATTTTCAACAATTTATTTGTTGCTGGCCCCTGCAATCTAACAAAAAATACCTAATAATAACAATTAGAGCATCTTAGTGAATTTTTTATGAAAAAGTACTGGGTAAATTTCTTTCACTCTAATATAGCACAGAGCAAATTACTTTTGCTTTAATTAATCACAGCAAATTTAACAAATTCAGGGTAAGTACAATTCTCTTAGAAAGTTTCAAGCATTTTTTAAGGAATTTCATGTACATCATGATATTTTTTTAAGGACGTGAATCAACCTCTTATTGTGAAATTGTATGCATTTCAGGGATCAAAAATCAGAGCAAACTAATATTATCATTTATTGAGAAAAATTAATGAATAAATAAATATATAAAATAATGAATACTTCAATAATAAAATATTTTAAAGACTAGTTTACAAACACTTATAAAATATCTATATCACAATAATTAACTTTCTTATCAATGAATTATAAAAAGTAATCTATTGATAGTTGCACTACCAATTTTATAGATAAAATATAAAATTTTAAAAAACATCATAATTTAAAAGCAATCAATGTTAGGTGCTCATAATTTGTTTGTACCTAGTGAAGAAAGAAATTCTAACAGAATTCGAATGATGAAATTTTTGAGAAAAACAATGTTGTTTAGGAAATTTTCAGAAAAAGCTAAACGGCTAGGGAAATTTTCGGAAAAAGCAGAACTTTTCTGCTGAAAAACACAAACACAATAGAACATATACATCCCTGCCATTTTCCAAGCACTTTCAAGGACTTAACCAAACAAATGTGAATTTTCAAGCACTTTCAAACCTTGAAAATGGTCATTTAAAATTCAAATGCTTTCTTGATTTTCAAGCACTCAAATGCACTCTGCAAATTGACATGTCAATGATTGAGGGTCATATGAAAAAAATAAAATTTCTCATTTTCATGAAATTAGCAATTCTTTTGTGCTATCATAGCTAATTATCCTCAGTTTGTTGATCTTTTTTATTTCACTTTGCATCTACAATATATCATTGGTTTGATATTTCTTTTTGACATGCTGCATGAAATATAAGTATAATGGTTTGGTTTTAATGACAACTAAGAGTGTTAAAAATTGGATATAAAACTACAAAGTTACCAGATATAGTAACTCTTATTGCTTGGAAAAAATAAAAAATATAATGTAAAATGCATACCGATATCAACAGGCACAGTAAACAGTCGTTTGGGACTTTGGGTACAAAAAAAGGATGCCAGAATACTTATTAAAACTACATAATATGGAAACCCCAAAATAATAAACAGTAAATCTGTTACAAATTAATAGTGGATGTGTCATCTAATATATCAATCTGTGCGATTAAAATATAATTCACAATACTGTGTTTTTCGTCAGCTTTCATTTTATAGTAATTATAAGAATGGATTTGGCAGAAGCTGAGTTTACATTTAAAAATAATTGTAGAAAAGATATTAGTAGAAACCAAAGATAAACTGTTTTACATAAGTTGAGATCAAAACATGAAAAAAAGTAATTTCCAAGGTTCATTCAATGTTATATAATTTGTCAAACCACTCCTTTTATAATGCTGCATATTAAGAAGAAATTTGATACTCCTTAATGCATAAAAAAAAATTCAAAATCGGTCAATAGACCTTTAGAAATGAATTGACAAAGGGGGAAAAAAACCGACCTGAATATAGATGCTATAATTTTTTTTCGTTTCAAATATTGTGGACCTAAATTTTTCAAGTTATTTCACATCTAAAAAAAAAAATGTATTTAAACACACATTATTTATTTAATAGTAAAGAAAGTAAGGTATTTATACCAGTTTTTACTGTATTTTCTTATTCTACTTAAAAATAGATTTGCAAACTTAAGAAAATGCAAAGTACTTTTGAAAACATGATAAATATTAAAATACAAGATATATTTGTACATGATATTTTTAAAATATGGTTTCCCAACCTTGCACCCTACATATGTATTTTTAAATAAAGCTTAATTTTAGAAATGATAAATTGCTCTATTTCATGCAGAATTATACTTACTAGAAATCAATCAATATGCTATTGCTAGAATACATGGCATCTCATAATTAAATTATAATTGGAGTTCCATAAGACAAGGTGTCAAAGCTGTATTTCCACACAATTCAGTGATAAACTAATTAAGTATACTGTTATGAAATTACAAATAGAAAGTAAGTGCTAAAATGATCCATACATATATGGCATAAAACAAACAAGCTTAGAAAATGCATATAACTTACAATTTCAAGTTTTTGAGGATCTATGAGAACTGCAGGAAACTCAATTATTTCATGTGGATAAAATTCCTCTTTCTTAAGTTGCAAACAAGTAGCCTCAAAATCAATAACACATAAATAATCATAAGTACAGGCAACAGACATGATGATAATATGAGATAGCCTCCTTAAAATGTGAACTGGAAGGAGAAAAATATAAAATATTATAATCCATTTTTAGTAGGAAATAATTTAATTGCAATATATATTACAGAATTTTAAAAGCAATCATTTTATCATACTATTACAATATAATCCTGAGCAAGTGCCACCCTCTTTTCTGGAGAAAGTACTATAAATTCTTTGCAGTGTTACGCAAGCAACCTTAGAGGATGGTAAGGATCAAATGGAAAAGGGAAGGGGTACTTAATCAAAAATAACAAGAAAAGATAATATAGGAAAAGCATAGGGGCACCTGCTTGCGATTTTACGGTAGTATACAAGGTCATGGACCAGGCCAATAGTAACTCAAGTATTAAGGTTATTGTATATTTTTATACAGATGTATAAGAAACACAAATAGCACTACATGATGACAACTTTAGGGGGCACTGACCCCTTTTTAAGGGGAGGATGAAGGGCTATCTTGCTTCCTTTTAAGTCCATATCACATTCAAGAACATTTCATGCAATTTTTCAGATAACCAACATTTTGAACAATTTTTACCCTGAGTTGGGAGAAAACGTGTGTGTGATAAGTGCAAAAAGTTGGAAAACCTTTTTCTAGACCAAGCAGAAAGTTGTTTATTCGGGACAATTTTTCATCATCCAGCCAATCGTCAATGAGTACCAGAGAGATCACATGCACAAAACAGGTTGGTGCAGGTTATGCTGTACTCTGGTTTATGAAGTGAAATCAACGAGCAACATATAGCCAAACAAGAATGCGGAAAATTCTGCATCTTTCGATATTTCAGATGAATTTATATTTACGAAGGAATTTTTATATTTCTTTCCTGAAACAAGAGTGTTCAACAAATTTGCCAACATGGTGAAGAATTTAGCCAATTTTGCACACTTAAGTAATATTTATTAAAATTTGAGAAGTATTTGGAATGCACTTTTAAAGAGATATGTTTTGGATATTTTTTATTTAAATTCTGTTGCATGCTCACAGCTGACTTATGACCTGTTCATTATATTCATATTAACAATAATGAATGCTTCTGGGATTATTAAAAGTACAGAGTTGCAGAACTTTGAAGAGAAATAAACCTTTACTGCAATATTTCAGCCAATCTGTTAATTATATCAGATATGCTGTTTTATTGCTGAACCCATTATAGAAGTTATATAGTAAAAGTTTGATTTGAAATTGTCATATATTGTTCCTAAATTTTTCTGTGTGTTTGAATAACATTTTGTTTACATTTTTGTTTGCATGTGACCTTAGAAATTGTACTGGCAAAATATTTATTAATGAAGAGGGATATTTTAATATTTTCGCAATTTATTTGAAGTTATGCATGCAGTAGGTACTGTTTATTTACAAAACTAATAACTGAAATACAAGCATTGTCTCTAACAAACATAATTTATGCATGTATATGAGCACAAATGAGTTTAATGATCAAGAACAGTTGTTTATTAGCTTTAAACTTATGTATTCAACATACAAGAGTTTTGATGACTTTTGAGGATAACATTTAACATTGAAATTTTACTTCCTGTGCTATTTTTTTAGCCACAATAAATTTGAGCTTTGGAAATTAATGTGTTTCGAATTTCAGCAAAAATATAAACTTATTTTTTAAGTAGAGTTGTGAGCTGCACAAGCTTTCTGGCCTGAATTTACACAGAATTGAGTCCAAAATATATGCAAGATAATGAAAATTATCCAATATCCATAAAAAACTGATTGGCACATTAATACATATTTTTTAACATTTCATATAATAAATTTTACATTACAATACACAACACTGTACTGATTAAAATATTTTCAAGGTCTTTTTTAATAAATAATTTTATGTTAAACACCAAGGAAAATTTAAACATAATAAATGTATGTTATATTAGTTAGTAGCATAATATGAACTAAAAAGAATGATTATAATTGAAAGCGAATTAGTCCATAGCTTACTGGTTGATATACATTTGGCAGCCCACTCTGCTTCAAAGTATTTTATATATGTTGGATAATTGGTTATTTGTATCGAATATATATTTATATCCAACATATATAGTGTTTGCAATTTAGAATATGTCAAATACCAATAAAAACTCCAGTTTGTAGCTATTCAATGAGTAATATAAATTATAACTCAATATATATATATATATATACTAATTTTATTAGTCATTAATAGTGCATACGATCTTTATATTATTTAAACAGGTTTGGTGAAATATTGCAAAATAAGTCATTTATAATTGCATTTAATTAATAAACAACAAGAAATCTGAGATCATTTTTGTATAATTGACAAAATTAGGAAGTTTATATGTAAATTACACCATAAAACACAGCAATTGAAATGATTGGGTATAAAATAACTCAAAACCCATAAATTGGGTAAAAAATCAACCCAAATTAAAATTTTATCAGAATTTCAATATAAAATTGATCTATAGTATCCATATAAAGCAGCTGAATTTCCAAGCAGTGCACACGCTGTCATAACCCTAACTGTAACATTACAAAATACACAACTATATATTTCTTGCCAAAAAAGTGATACGCATATGACTCCTTCTACTTGCAGTTTTACATTTAGCACATTTCATCAAATAGTCTGACAACCCTATTGCCAAACTTTATGCTGGAAAATTTGAGAAAAAGTTGTCTGAACAAGTTGGTTGTTCTAAAACTTCTTGAATGTGATATGGGCTTAAGAGATTTGGGAAAAAGTCAATTACATAGTTGTAGAGCATTGCAAAATTAGTATTAAGCATTTTGAATCCAAGTGAAAACTGCAAAATAACTGCATTTAAAAAGAGACAATTTCAGTTAATCTACATGTAACAGTGTAAACATAGACATCTTATTATACATTTTCAAGCATGCATTGTTGCTGAAGGTGAAACTTTTGTATTTTGTGTATAATAGTCAAATTTATTTTGCTGTGTTATCTAAATGTTCAATTTGGGAAGGGGGTTAAATTGTATACACTGGTTTTCATGGTTCCTTTCCAATTTTTGTAGGCAGATAAAAATGCATAGTACTAATTTTGCAATGTTCTACAACTCTTCCCTATCTCTAACAGTAAACAAGATAGCTCTATACCCCATGAAAAAGGGGTCAGCCCCTCTTAAAGTTATCTCATTATATAGCACCATATGGGTTTCCTATACACCTTCATAAAAATATATATAACTGTAATACTCAAGTTATTGGCCTTTTCCATGACTTTCCTTGACACTGTATATATTTTAAACAAAGTATGAAAGCAAATTTAAGATAATTGGGACTCTCAGCCGAACAGTTTGAGTCCCTGTTTAAATCAATTTAAAACTATCCATATTTTTTATATCAATATTTGAAAATGATTAGTACATAAACCTCTATTTCTACAATTATTCGATTGTACAGATTTCACTCATTTATTATAACTAAAAATAAACATTTAATGACTTTATTTTGAAGTAAATATTTTACTTCATTTAACCACAAAATATTTAACCAATATGTTGTAATGTGTTCCATTCTACAACCTCTAATTTTTACATAAGATACCCCAAGTTTAGAATTTGTATACTTTCCCTTTACCATTCCTAGTTATATACAGATGCAGTAAAATTCCCATGCATGTGTTATCCAAAAAACCATTGTATTCATTTTCTTCTTAAATCTTAATTGCTGGGGGGAGTCAGCCCTACAGTGATTAAGAGTATACCGCCCACTAATAAAACTGCATTTAAGAGTGAGCATCAGTAAATCTTCTGTCCTATCCGTGCTTTGTTAACTTTCGCAGCACACGTTTTTCTCCGAAATTCTGCTCAAACAGTTGCGAAATATTTTCTGATAGATAAAATGCAATGCTTAGATTATATTAAAACTAAATTTAATACCCAATAAAACATAGAATATATTTTTTATTTTAATTCAAAATATTTTTGGTGCTGCCATCTGTTGTCATAATTTAATTCATACCGACTATTTTTTATTTTTTAATGAACATTTTTAAATGTCTATTCCTTCTAATATGCTATTAAATACAACAACAGATTATATATATAATAATGCCACAATCACTGAAACGTAATTGAACTTTGACTTGAAGACAAAGGAACTTGAAGGCAAAGCTGCAGTCCTCAGTGATGTTCATTCAGATCCCCTTATCAAATTTATAGAATGAGAAATTACCTTTTCGTGATTGTGGCATTATTATATATGATCCATTGTTGTATTTAATACCGTATTAGAAGGAATAGATATTTTAAAATGTTCATTAAAAAATAAAAATAATCGGTATGAATTAAATTACGACAACAGATGGCAGCACCAAAAATATTTTGGATTAAAATAAAAAATATATTCTATGTTTTATTGGGTATTAAATTTAGTTTTAATATAATCTAAGCATTGCATTTTATCTTTCCGAAAATATTTCACAACTGTTTGAGCAGAATTTCAGCAAAAAATGTGTGCAGCGAAAGTTAGCAAAGCGTGGCTAGGGCAGAAGATTTACTGACGCTCACCCTTAAAGAAACTGCTCTTCTTTCAAAAGACATTCTCAAATTTTATCCATTCTGCGAACAATGTAGGAAGGCGATTTGTGTGACAAATTGTATCACATAAATCACCTTCCTACTGTTATAAGGGCCCACCTTCTCAACATGCCTATCAACCGGGCAAATCTACGGATACTGCTCTATACAGTCTCTCCTTTATTTTAGAGAAAAATCTCAATGCCAAGGAAATCGCTCTTGCTACCTTTCTTGACATTGAAGGTGCCTTTGACAAAGTACCAATCGACACTATTCTTGTTGCTCTAAACAGAAAAGGTGTTGATACCAAGATATCTTATTGGATTAAGAACTTGTTATCTAACAGGTATATCTGTGCATCTTTACTTGGTGAAAGTATGACTGTGCATGCACTTTCGGGCTGTCCACAAGGAGGTGTGCTCTCACCAATTCTCTGGTGTCTTGTGGTGGACTCTCTTTTGGAAAGCATTAATATCTCTGGTGTCTCTTGCATTGGATATGCTGACGATGTTGTCATCATTGCCAGGGGCAAATTTGGAAACACTGTCTCTGACATGATGTCTACTGCTCTTAGGAGGGTTGAGACATGGTGTAAAAATGCTGGTCTTACGGTTAATCCGCAGAAGACTGCTTTAGTTGCGTTTACAAGGAAACGCATACTTAATCTTGGGAATATTTGCTTCTTTGGACAGAAGCTTATTTGCTCCAAGGAGGTTAAATTCTTGGGAATTTATTTTGACAAGGAACTTAATTGGAAGAGGCACTTGGACTACTGCACAACTAAAGCCAGAAGAATCTTCTGGTCTTGCAGGAATGCTATTGGGAAAACCTGGGGCCTTAATCCCAGAGCTATCCATTGGATTTACTCGATGATAGTCTGTCCTATCATTTCATATGGGTCCATTGTTTGGTGGTCCAGAATTAGAAGTGAAACTGCTAAACTTGATTTAGTTAAGCTTCAAAGGATGGTGTGCATTGCAATCTCCGGATGCATGAAAACCACTCCTACTGCAACTCTTGAACTTCTACTTGGCTTGCATCCGCTCTATATGCGCATTGAAGCAGAAGCACTTATCTGCATGAACAGACTCAAATATCTGAAACACTGGAAAGATTACTCAAGGCATCTATCTTGGGGCGAACTTAACAGTAATGTTGCTAGGCATCCTTATTTCTGTATGCCACCTGATGGCATACATGTCAAATTTACGTTTGATAAGCCTTATGAAATTCTTGTCCCCTCGCGGGATGATTGGAAGAGGACTCCAACCTACAATAAACACAATTGTTTTGTATGGTACACAGACGGCTCGAAGATTGGCACTAGTACTGGTGCTGGTGTCTGTTGCCCTGATGATGGCACTGAACTATCTTATCCGCTTGGTAATTTTGCTACTGTCTTTCAGGCTGAAGTATTTGCCATTCTTATGTGTTGTAGAATTTGCTATGACAGAAAGTATGAGAATAGCCAGATTTTCATTTGTTCTGACAGCCAGGCTGCTCTTATGGCTCTAGGGAAGTTCACTGTGGCGTCTTCCCTTGTCTGGGAATGCTATAATGCTCTCTGTACAATTGCTAGTAATAATAGTGTCATTCTGTACTGGGTGCCTGGTCATTCGGGCATTCCTGGCAACGAATTGGCTGACGAACTTGCTAGGAAAGGCTCTAGTACTCCTTTTGTGGGTCCTGAGCCGGCCTTGGGTATTCCCAATGACCTTGTCAGAAGAATTGTCTATGACATCTTCAGAAAGCTTCAGTGTGAGAACTGGCGTGACACTAAGGGTCAAAGGCAAGCGAAAATCCTCAACTGTAATTGCCCTAGTACACGTCAAAAGGAACTTTTCAGGCTCAGGAGAGCTGGCATCAGGAGAGCTGTTGGACTCCTTACTGGACACTGCACTCTCAAGAGACATCTTAATATTATGGGTGTCTCCAAGGATTCGCTTTGCAGAGGCTGCAATTACAGCGAAGAAACTGCAGCTCACATTCTATGTGATTGTGAGGCCTACTCTGCTCACAGATTCGAACACATTGGTCGTCATGTGATTGAACCTTGGGAGCTGAACGACATTCCTGTCAAGTGCCTGCTTATTTTCGCATCGGCTACTGGTCTCTTTTCTTAGGGATCTTCATTTTCTTTTTGGGGTAGTACAATAGACCTCTGGTCGATGTGCTAGGCTCTTCTGGAGCCACCCACCTTCATATCATTCATTCATTCAAGGGCCCACCTTATAACATAATCTGAGCGTTTTCAATATCCCTTAGGTTTTCTCACATGAAATTATTATTACATCAGCAGTTCAGACTTCTTTTATATATTTATCACAGAAATAGGAGATTCATCTGTGTTTATCAAGAGGTTGTGAGGTTATATGTTTCCTTGACCGAGTGTCAGGAAGGGCTACACGCCAATCTAGAATGTTAAAAAAAACTACTTCTTGGACTGACACTTTTTCCGAATTTTCTATGACTGATTGGATCAATAAAAATATTCATTTTGATACATTGTTTGTGTCACACACATATTTAACAAATTATAACATTTTAAATTGAGATTTCGAATTTTAAATTCCATTTGTATAAATACAAACTGGAATTTATTTACTCAAACTGTTGGTGTAACCATCTCATGCTCTAGTATATTGGCTCCCAAAGATTACATGCGATAAAATGTTGGGTTACAGGGAATAATTCAGGGCTCTAGGAATATGATTGATGAATGCTAAAATTGTACATACTTGGGGTCGAGTGCCACAGCCCAGTGGTAAAGGCACTATATCCTTTCAATATATACTATTTTTTCTTATTAGATGAAATATTTTGACTGATAAATTTAGCTAACATTAGTAAATATAAAATAAATGATTTTTAAAAATGAATATTTAATTAAAATTTTTCATCCATATTACATACATTACTACGAACCTCATTTATATGGTGACATGGAGTCTCCTAAATAAAACAGTATTTCAGTAGGATCACACCAAAGAAAAAGTTGCATACCACTGATATAGATGGCATTTTTCATTTGAAATTGAATTAGATAAGTAGAGGAAAGAAACAAAGAGACTAAATTTCTTTCATTTTATTTGGATTTGGATGTAATTTGCTGCTAGCTTTATTTGTCTTCCAAGTACGAATATAACTTTTTAGAAATGTAACTGATTATTTTGAAATTCGAATATATAGTGCAGATGACTGCTCTAAGTCCAGTTTGTTATTCAATGTATTCGAATAAAAGCTGCAGACAGCCCCCCCCCACACACACACACACACTCCCAACATTTTTCAATAACTCCTCTAAGATTACTTGAGGAGATTTATACTATACTGCTCACAACTGAAATTGCAACACCATAAAGTTGTAGGTGTAGCTTTATGTAAATCAGGCAATGGAAAAAACAAGGTGAGATATGCAAATGATCACAGTTTCATTACGCGTAGTGACGTAACGCCTTGCCAAGCAGCAGAAAAGCGTATGGTCAGGGAGGAGTGATATCACAGCTAAATTGAAGAGTCATTGGTTTCAGGTTGTAAAAATCATTACAGTATGTCAAGAGTACGTTGACGCACCGCAAACGTTCAGTTGTTGTGAACGGAATGGCAACAAATCATTGTTTTACATGAGGGTGGAATGAGCCTTCGAAGGATCGCTGAAATATTGGGTCATGATGTGAGCACAGTTCAGCGGTGTGTATTACAGTTTGTGAGAGACAACAAAATGACATGAAGATCAGGTAGTGGAGCTTCCAGGTGTACCAGACCATGCAAAGATCGTATGCTTCTGAGAAGCATTGCACAGAAATTGTTTACCACAGCAACAGTATTACAACAGCATTTATCCCATACTACAGGTGATGTGGTTTTGACACAAACAATTTGAAACCATTTCCATGGTGCAGGACTTCGAGGTAAATGACCTTTTCGACACCTACTGTTTCAACATCTTCACCGGTTACGTCACCTCCAGCGGTGTCAAATGAGATGCAATTGGTCGACAGAACGGCAAAACATGCTGTTCATGGATGAATCACGATTCTGTTTTGGCATGCCAGATGGCCATACTCATGTATGGCGGCACTTTCAACAATGCCACCAGGAAGTTTTTTCTATCAGTCGCCACACAGCCCCCCTAAGTGATACCATGGTTTGGGGTGGTATAACTTTTGGTGGATGAACACCTTTGATCCACATTTCTGGCAGTATCAAGGCACAACAACACATCTCTGACATTGTGAGACCTGTGGTACAGACACATCTGTCAACCAGGCCTGGACTGATTTTTCAGCAGGATAATGCCAGGCCACATACTGCACGGGTAACTATGACTAGTCTACAAGGTTATGATATCCTGCCTTGGCCAGCATATTCTCTGTATTTATTGCCAATTGAGCATAACTGGGACATCATGGGTTGCCGATTAAAAGAACTCCCAATTCCAGCAAACCATGTTTAGCTACAAGCCCAATTGCATGCTATGTGGAATGCCATCCCTCAGAACACCATTCATCATCTCATTGAAGGGATGCCTCATCGTATTCAATCCTGCATAGCCACTCGCGGTGGGCCGATTCCATATTGATCTAATGTCAATAAAGTTCCATGCTTCCATTTTCCAGGTAGGATTTTTTGATCATTTGCATATCTCCATGTTACAATTATAGTCTGTAAATTTCATAAGGATACATCAATATCTTCATGGTGTTGCGATTTCAGTTGTGAGCAGTGTATTTTGTGAAATTTGTCATAGATTGATATTTTATAAGCTCTGTTTATTGCTGATAATGATTGGGTACCTATGACCAATAGATCATGTCTAGAACATGCTGGGATGGCAATTTCAGCCTTCTCGGAATACCACTGGATTAGCTGACCAGTTGCAATATTTGTGACCGAATTTTTTGCAGAGGGACGGACATAAGCAACTTAACTGACTCTAGGCTGCACCAAATATCAGCTTGTATAGCTGTCATGGGTGGATTTTCTAGTTACTAAAATGTCATCTTCTTGATGTCACTATTTTTTAATAAAATGCTTTTTTGCTTCAGATTCTAATCATTTCCATATCTCTGCAAACGATACATAATGCCAAGTTTCGCAGCAGTAGCTCAATTTCTTATGGGTACATATTTTGTAACATAGTGTATTTTAATGTTTTTTGAAGCGATATACTAAAGAAACTACGTTTATTGCTTTTGGCATGATTTCTTCTTCCATGTGTCTGTTATATCCAGTTATAGTCAACTAAAACATATCCGAATTTCAAATAAAATTTGCAAATTTGCAGAGTTATTTCATAAATAGTATTATTAGCTTTTAAAATTGAAATCTACCTCCCTTCATGTTGAGTCATGTCATTGCCTTGTGTATGCTAACATGAAATAGTATTGAAGTATTGTATGTTTTAAGTTAAAATACTTACTAAAATTATAAAAAGTTCTTAGTATTGTGTATACAGTTTATACACAGTTTTTATCAAGGGCCAATGGCAGTACCATGCTGAAAACACCGGTTCTCGCTAGATCACCGACGTCAAGCAGCATCGGGCGCGGTTAGTACTTGGGTGGGTGACCACCTGGGAACACCGCGTGCTGTTGGCACATTTCGGGTGCGGCAGCTCGGTGGTTTGCGCGCTGGTTCTGCATGCTGCCACAACTGCCGCCGTGTTCATGCGGAGTACGACCACATTAAACATGTGGGTCCGTAAGTCCTTCCGAGAGGTTGGTGGGTACGGTCCCTGTGGATGCCTCCCCCACTGGGTTCCGGTCTAAATTGGGTGGCACTTCCCGGCCATCCAAACAGTTACCTTACACCTTTCTGGTAGGTCGGACGGCCTGGGTCTCAACAACAACAGTTTCTATAAAAATTCAATCTATGATTAGAATTCTGCTGAGAGGTTTATTCACAATAATGTCCAAATAAATTAACCCTGCTGGTTAGATACAGTATTTCACTAAAGTCTAAAAAATTCCAAATTTTGCTTTATCCAAGGACTCCTTGGCTGTGATTTTTAATTCACGAGATTTACTATGAATAGTATGCTATCCCATATTGAAAGGGAGGGGGGGGGGGGGGAGAATGCAGAGAAATGAGGCAGTCGTACAGATCTGAAATTGCAGTTCAATCTGAATATAGTGCCTGCTTCAAATATAGGAAAATTAACTTAGTAGCTCAATAGATGCTGAATATCAGATGGCCAAAGGAAGATTAATAATTCGAATCACCGTTTGATTTTATGTTCTTTACAGTTTTATTAATGTTACAATGAATTTAGTTTAAAAATCATATTGGATAAGAGCATTATTTAAGATTATTTGAAGAACCTTACACAGTGATTTCTTTCTCACTTATAATGAAAGTATAATGAAAATGCATTAAAAAATTTAAACATGAACATAGCTTCTAAATAATGGGAACAATTGTAGATGTATATCATAGTTTCCTTGTGAATGTAGAAATAATAAATTAAGTACAGAAAATTTAAGTATTAATAAAAGTGAGTGAGAACAACAGTAGTCTATGGAACGTTAGCGACAATGTAACAGTTCCTGTAATAATGATGAATATATTACTAATTTTATATTATAAGGGAAGTATTATGCAGCTCAGGCTGGACTGATCATCTTGAAGCTTGGAGCATTTAAATGCCCAGCCAGCTATGGGAAGTATGTAACTTAGAAAGTAATTTTATTACTCAAATGTTTCCAAGTATTCCACACCTCAAGGTAAACCACTCGCTTTACTGCTTAGCGCTACTTACTGTTTGTTTGCCCAGCAGGGTTTCAAAGTATTGAACTACTGCAAAACATTTGAGTAATAATATTGTTTAATAACAAATAAAAAAGAGGGGGAAAATTCTTGTTATATTAAAAAATTTGCCAAAGTGACAATTTTTCTTAATTAATGTTTTAAGCACAATATTGTGTACTTAAATATATCGATGCAGACTATAGCATGATTGTGACCAATGTGGTTTCAGAATAACCTGAAACATTTTCAAGAAATTTCAAGTTTTGTTGTGTAGAACAATTTTAGTAACCAAAATCTAGAACGTTTGCTACATGAAAGTAGAATCGACTAAAAGAAAAATTGAGAATAATCACTATACTGTTTACTATAATTCTGTATTTTTCAAACTTAAAACTAGGTCTTGGAATCCTTTTGATATTCAATTTGATGGCTGAGCCTTAAAATAAGAATAAGTGGCTTGTGGTCCAATTTATACATTCAAATTTTATGGTTCTTTAATTTTAAACAAAATTTATATGAAACTATCCTGTTTCTGAACCTTTGGAATACTGTCATGGTACTTCAAGGGTTCCGCAGAACACACATTGAAAAACACTGCTATAATGTATCGTCCAAATAGGTAAAAAAGTGGTCAAAATTTATACACTCCCCACTTGTTGGCTCTCCTAGATAAAAAATCCTGGTTATGCCCCTGGGTGAGGGAACCAGAAAAAATCTCAAACTTGCAAGGAATCAAATATTATATCATAGCTAATTGTGTTAAAAATTTTGAGTTTTAGACATTTCTGGATTTAATTGCTATGGAGCAATGAATAAGTCTAAAAGTAACAAATATTAATTTAACCAACTATGGTGGAACAAAAAAACTTTTTTTCCCACAAAAGTTACCTCTTAGTATGAGATGTTTTCATTTAAAATTCAAATAATTTTGATTAATATCTTTAGGTACCACAAGATTGTTGAAAATTGAAAAAAAATGTGAAAAAACTCAATTAAAAAAAAAAAAATTCTGATTATTTATATTTTAATCAATCTAATACAATAGAGGTGAAAAGTAACCTTTAATTAAACGATGTCTTCTTGAAGAATTCAAATAATTTTAATTAATTATTTTCCCCATCACAAAAGCGTTGAAAATTGCAAAAAATACAGAAGAATGAAATATTTCAATTTTTTTCCCCAATTGCATATTTAATTTTATGTAATTTCATAGGGTCCTAAAGATTAATAATGTTCTTTGCCTAATCATAATTAAGAATAAGTAAATTGGTAATAATTTTTTTCATGCCTTGTTATATAGAATATGAGTGTCAACTTTCACATCACATTTCTCATGCTAAAATTAGCACTTCCACTGTAGAACTGCAGTGATCATTCAGCCTAGAAGGAGTATGAGGAGCCTAATTATATTTACAAGAAAGTTGTAGTTTACTTACTTTTTAATTGATGATACAGATATGAAGAAGAATGGAGGGTTATGTTTTGATGATAAGAGAGATAAAACTACTTGTGCAGGTTAAAAAAAACATGTATTGTTGGAAAAATTTTTGAAAGAGCATATAATATTTAAGATCCAGAGTCTAAATATATGGGCCATACAACAAAATCTAGCACATCGCTCCACATAAAGACCTATAGAACACTGAACAAGTGGAAATAAGTTGCACTACATCTAGCACAGGAAGCCACAGTTTTATAATCAACTATACTGCATTCTACAGCTGCTCACCAAGCACAGATTTGCAAATATACTATGACCACAACACCTCCTAGACATGAATGGTATCTTCATGGTCATTGCAGTTCTACTGTGGAAGTGCTGATTTTAGTGAGAATTGCAGGAGAAATGCGATGCAAAAGTTGACACTTGTATTATGTATAACAAGGTACGGAAAATTTATTACGAAACAATTTCTTCTTATTTATGATTAGGCAAAAAATATTTTGCATCTTTAGAGTCCTATGAAGTTATATAAAATAATTTATATTATTCGGAAAAAGAAATCTGAAATATTTCGTTCCACTGCATTTTTTATAAATTTCAACTCTTACGTAATAGGAAAATTAATTAATTGAAATTATATAAATTTTGCAGGAAGACATCTTATATTTAAAGGATACTTTTCACCTCTATCATATTAGATTGATTAAAAATGAAATAATCAGAAATTTTTTTCACATTTTTTTCAATTTTCAATGTTCTTGCAGCACCTAAAGATATTAATCAAAATCATTAAATGTTGATTGAAAACATCTCATACTAAGAGGTAACTTTTGTCTTCTATTACGAAAACTTTTGGGGAAAAAAGTTCTTTCATTCCACCATAATTGGCAAGTCAAAATTAATATTTGTTACTTTTAGGACTTATTCATTGCTCCATAGCAATAAAACCAGAAAAGTCTAAAACTCCAAATTTTTTACACAATTAGCTATGATGTAAAACTAGATTCCTTGCAAGTTTCAGATTTTTCTCGGTTCCCAAAGATATTAAGGCTACACACACACACACACACACAGGGATATTAGTAAATTTGAATAAATCGCCATGTTTGGGGGCTTAATAAAATAAAAAGGGTAAAGTTCTCAGTTTTGAAATTTTTTGGCTAAGACTATGGAAGTAAGGTAAGGCATGATAAAAATTTGAAGACTTAGAATTGCTTCCTTCATTTCTTTTAAAAGGCTCAAAAATTGGAATTTTTATCTAAATCAATGCTGAATTTCGGCCAATCAAATAGTAATTAGACAAATTTTATGACATGAAATGTAGACTAATTTAGGTAGGACCAATAAAATAGTTTTTATCCCAAGTATCTAGCTCTTTTGGGTTCCAAGATATTTACATTTGCATGGACATCAAAATTCTTCAAATTTAAAATTAGGCATGTTAGAAAAATGGCCACACCAGAAAACAAGCTAATTGAAGAAAAAATTTTTACATTGTTTTTTAACTGTTGAAATATATAAGAACATTTGTGCAAGATATAAAAATTTTCAAAAATGGTCATGCAAACAAATATTCTCTTTTGGGGTGATTTCATATGGAATGACCCATTTGTTATTCTAATGATTTCCATCAATGTATTTTCCATTAATGTTGCTGCCAGTGCTACTTAGGTATGTGCTCAAATTTTCAATGATTATTAATATCAAAAATTAAGTTGTGTACATAATATATATTTTAATAGAAAAAGCAATGAAAGTCTAGGTATATGAATAATTTTATTATTTTGACATTGCATTTAAAGTTGTGCAAAATGTGTTCAAGTGTATGTAAAAATCGGATTCTTATTTATTTTTATTTATAAAAATTGAGAACCTTGATAAGTGCAACAGTACACACTGATTGGTATATGTTTTTTCTGGCTGGTAAATTCCAATAATTCCCCACCCCTGAAAATAATGTAGATTTTGATATATTTAAAAGCTAAATAGACTTAATACATTTAAAATGACTTTAAAATTAACACTGGTCATAAATAAACAAGCAAAAATATTTCCCTGTTGTAAATAATTTTTTTTTAATCAAATGGCCAGGCACTTGCTTTGTTGTAAATATTGATTTTTTACTTAAAAATGTTGTTAATTTACCCAGATTTAGCTTTTCAGAGTCTGAACAATCAATGCGATGTTATCTTGAATAATTATAAGTAAACCCATAAGGTAGTTTTAATTTTGGGCTATTTATTTCAGATATTGTTCTGCATCACAAAATTTTGATGTGCACATGTATAAAATGGGTTGATGGGTAGGGGCAGTTTGAAGCGTCAAGAGTGCATGGACAAAGTATGTCTAAAGTAAAATAAGTATCTAAATATAATCTCCTCGACAGATATTTCTGATTGTATTCAATTATTTAATAATCCATAGAGTAGTACTAGAATTTAAGTTTTTAAGAACTCAATATATAAAATAAAGAACTTTAGTGCTATAAAAAATCATATATAAAAATATGAAATATAGAACTAGGGAATACTGTTCAAGAAAGGGCTTTTTCTCTGTTGGAATGGTGTTCCAGCACAATTTGGGTAATATATATATATATATTTATATATAAAATAAAAGAGAAATTTTTGAAAAAAAATGTTTTAACTTTTTTTCTCAAAAATAATCAAATAAGAATTTGCATTGATAATTATCACAATTTAAATTCATATTTGGTTACACGATTCAGTAATGCCATATGCTGTCATGCAGAACTTGTGATGAATGAATGAAATAAAAGTGGGTGGCTCAAAAAGAGCCCAGCACATCGACCAGAGGTCTATTGTACTACCCCAAAAAGAAAACGAAGATCCCTAAGAAAAGAGACCAGTAGCCGATGCGAAAATAAGCAGGCACTTGACAGGAATGTCATTCAGCTCCTAGGGTTCAATCACATGACGACCAATGTGTTCGAATCTGTGAGCAGAGTAGGCCTCACATTCACATAGAATGTGAGCTGCAGTTTCTTCGCTGTAATTGCAGCCTCTGCAAAGCAAATCCTTGGAGACACCCATGATATTAAGATGTCTCTTGAGGGTGCAGTGCCCAGTAAGGAGCCCAACAGCTCTCCTGATGCCAGCTCTACTGAGCCCGAAAAGTTCCTTTTGACGTGTACTAGGGCAATTGCAGTTGAGGATTTTCGCTTGCCTTTGTCCCTTAGTGTCACGCCAGTTCTTACATTGAAGCTTCCTGAAGATGTCATAGACAATTCTTCTGATAAGATCATTGGGAATACCCAAGGCCGGCTCAGGGCCCACAAAAGGAGTACTAGAGCCTTTCCTAGCAAGTTCGTCTGCCAATTCGTTGCCAGGAATGCCCGAACAGAACTTGTGATAGTTTCTGACATTACTAAAAATATCTGCCAGTTCATTGTTTACTGCAGAAGAACAGTATAATACAGGGAAATTATTATTCAGAAGCGGTTACACTGCATTATTTGAAAGCTTGTTCTACACAAGAAAGGCAGAGTAGATGATCCTCCAATTTCTTCAAGTGAGATTTTGAAGAACTTTATCTAAATAAAGACTCCTTTATAGTAGTGATGTGCAAATGGTACAGTGCACCAGAGAATTAGTAAAAAGCATTGGAATAAATTTCTAAAAAATGAAATAAACTACAGGTTAGAGTCTATTTTCCATAGGTTAATATGGGGGAAATTAAATATGTGGCTAAAGGAAAAATATCTTCTTTAAGTACTTACTTCATGCTGATTACTTTCAGTTTAATATTAAATTTTGAACACTTCTCAATTAAATTTATAGTCAATTTTAATTTACCAAAACAGAATTTAAATGAAATTACCAGAATGTCTTAATCAGATTAGTTTAAATAAATGATGAAAGATTTCCTATTTCTTAAAGCAGACAGCTTTAAGAAATAAAATGCTTCAAAACAAAATTATATTTTAAAAATTAGAAAAATGATCTGCTTGAACTACTGAAGCTACTTTAAGGGTGAGCGTCAGTAAATCTTCTGTCCTATCCGCGCTTTGTTAACTCTCGCGGCACACGTTTTTCGTTGAAATTCTGCTCAAATAGTTGTGAAATATTTTCTGATAGATAAAATGCAATGCTTAGATTATATTAAAACTAAATTTAATAACCAATAAAACATAGAATATATTTTTTATTTTAATCCAAAATATTTTTGGTGTTGTCATCTGTTGTCGTAATTGAATTCATACCGATTATTTTTATTTTTTAATGAACATTTTTAAATATCTATTCCTTCTAATACAGTATTAAATACAACAATGGATCATATATAATAATGCCACAATCACGAAAAGGTAATTTCTCATTCTATAAATTTGATAAGGGGATCTGAATGTACATCACTGAGGACTGCAGCTTTGTCTTCAAGTCCAATTTCAATTATGTTTCTGTGATTGTGACATTATTATATATGATCTGTTGTTGTATTTAATACCGTATTAGAAGGAATAGACATTTAAAAATGATCATTAAAAAATAAAAATAGTCCGTATGAATTAAATTACGACAACAGATAGCAGCACCAAAAATATTTTGAATTAAAATAAAAAATATATTCTATGTTTTATTGGGTATTAAATTTAGTTTTAATATAGTCTAAGCATTGCATTTTATCTATCAGAAAATATTTCACAAGTGTTTGAGCAGAATTTCGGCAAAAAATGTGTGCTGCGAAAGTTAACAAAGCGTGGATAGGGCAGAAGATTTACTGACGCTCACCCTTAAATGAGCAAATAAGTTATGCATGAAACTAGCACTACCCTGCAAACCCCTAAATAAATGTTGTTCAAAGAAGAATATTTATGATGGGGTACGAAGAAAACAGAGGGAAAATTTGCAAACCCTTAAGCAAATGACAGTGTCAGACAGAATGTCGTTAGAAAATAATGTACATAAAGAATGAGGGAAAAAGAATCCCAATACTGATATAGGCAGGTTTTATATACAGGGTGTCCAGTGCTATCGGTGCCCAATGGCTATTTCCTCAACCGTTAGTCACAGAGATATACTTCCAATTGCAAAAATGTTTTAAATTTTAAAATCTATTATTTTAGAAACAGTTTAAATCAATAAATAAATTTCTGAAAGAAATACAAAATATAAATTTTTATACGGTCCCCCGGTCCTACCAATTATATTTAGGAAAATCATCCTCATACAATTTCATGCAAAATAAAAAAAAAACTTCCTTTTATGACGAAAATTCACTGAGTTATGAAGCATTAATCTTTATGATTTAAGTCGCTTTTCCACGCATAAAAATGTCCTGTTTCAGACAACCAACCAATCAGGGACCATATTGACCATTTCTCCAGGCAACCAACCAATCAGGGACCATATTGACTATTTCTCAGCACAAAAAGTGCTCCAACTTTAAACAGCTATAAGTCGGTTAATTTTGGTCATAAAAAGATGATTTTTTATTTTTATTTTGCATAAAATTGTATGAGGATGATTTTCCTAAATATAACTGGTAGAACTGGGGGACTGTATAAAAATTTATATTTCGTATTTCTTTCAGAAATGCATTTATTGATTTAAATTGTTTCTAAGATAACAGATTTAAAAATTAAAAACATTTTTGCAATTGGAAGTATATTTCTGTGACTAACGGTTGAGGAAATAGCCAGCCATTGGGCACCGACAGCACTGGACACCGTGTAAATCAATAAAACAAACGTGTAAATAGAATAATAATGTAACTAAAAATTGCTACAAAAACTACAAAGTGCACCAATTGCTACTAGTAACTTCCTAAGGCTATATTTTAACTCATAATTCTCATGGTTTTACACTAACAAACTCAGGGGCAGATCCATAGGAGGGGGGGGGGGGTGCTAGAGCTTGAAAAATTGGTCTCCAAAAGAAATTGATGTTATTAAGATTTGATGAACGTAAAAAAAAGTAATGTTTATTTTACAGAAATATTGTTACTTTACACTTTGTCTCATACTTTAGAAAAGGAAAATGTGCAGAGCTCATCATACTACATTATTGACACAAAATTATCTAAATCTGAACTTTCAAATTTAATTTAAGAAACCCAATAAGAAGCTTTATATCTTATTTTTATCCAGTTTTAAACATTTGAAAATTTTAGTATGAAACTTTAGAATCTTTTTTAGTATTTGTGCGGCCAATAATACCTGACTTGAAAATTTTTGATTTTTCATTTTGACATACTACAAGGCAAGTTTATCATGTAGGAAGAATGGAAAACACTTTAATAAAAGAACAAAAAGTATTTCTTTTCCCGCTGCAACACATAACGCTTAAATGTTCCATTATTGGGATAATTGAATGCATATTAAAAGAGACGAAAATGAAAAGAGTGTGGTCTACATCTGAAATTCCTGTGGAGTGCATTTGTTATCTCTTCAGTTATGCTAAAACTTTCAGAATACTTGCTATACTTTGGAAATTTTTAGAGTATTAACAGCTATATAAATATTATCAGTTTCAGGATATTGTTTTCAAATCATGATTGTATTTAACTTTGTTTAATTTCAAATAATTATGCTTTTAA
Source organism: Amaurobius ferox (assembly GCA_951213105.1). Classification (NCBI taxonomy): domain Eukaryota; kingdom Metazoa; phylum Arthropoda; class Arachnida; order Araneae; family Amaurobiidae; genus Amaurobius; species Amaurobius ferox. Next base: position 147,569,003 of record OX578142.1, on the reverse strand, counting down.
GGATTCTACTATTAAAACAGCTGTGTTTAGGCTGCCTGCATGTGCAGTCACAGATAGAGGTGTAGTAGGAAACCTGCAAGTGGGCTTCCGTCAAATTAGTCGGATGGTGGTCTTCCGGTGGAAGAGAGCGTTATATTCTGTTTAGGTCAATATTATGCTGACTGTAATATACAAGTATAAGAAATTTTTATATATATATTTAAATTTAAACCCTTTTTATAGCTATGTTGCGTAATATATGTTTGACTGTAACTGTAATATAAGAATAAATACTTTAAGAAGGTCATTGGACATATTATTCCAGCTAACATGTAATATTGAAAATAATATCAATAACATCAAAGCCCACACTTCCAGCTATATAAATATAAGAGGAAAAAACTCCACTTTTCAGGATCTATTTTAATGCTATATATGCATTGGTGATATCTAAAAATAATATATTTTTAAGTTTTTAAAGTAATTTATTTTTATATTTTTTCTTTCTTGATAAAGAAAAGTTATAGAATAATTATTTTTCATTCTACAATAGGATTATTTTAATGATAAATTTAAAACATTACACAAAAGGAATAGCAGGAAAAAAATAATTTAAAATTCGTAAAACGCAAATTATTAAATATAATAAATAAGAGGAAATTATTAAATTATAAGAACAAATTTTAATATGCTTTTGAAAAATATATTATTAAATATTATATTAGAATTCGTTTTAAATACTTATAGATGGGAAACCTTTTTGCCACTTATAAAAATAATAAAATTAATAATAAAAAGAAAAAATAATTTACCCAGTTTATTATATGCATAAAAAATGCATTATTAAATAATTAAAAAAATGGAAAACAGGTTAATAATTAAATCTTTTTTAAGAATATATTATTATATATAATATTAAAAATTGTTAAAAAAAATAGTTGCTTGTAATTGAATGGTTGAATATTATGAAATGGAAGAGACAATTTGCTGAAAGATAAGTTAAGCATAAATTTAGTGCTATTAAATCATATTCCATCACTAGAAGTACTTGCGTAAACATTTTATATTTTTCCTTTACAACTTTACTAGTGTTTTCCTGAGGAATAAAATTTCACTTGTAACTTTTTTCGCATTCTTTTTCTTCAATATAAAGCACACACATGCAAGTCCAAGGAAAGCAAGAGGGTAAAGGGGCCCTTGCGGGTCCCATCCCCTTATTTTTGAACCTAATTTTTCCTGTCCGGTCAGGATTCCCCAGCAGACTGGGAAGAGGGCTCCAACTCGGGTCTATTAATTAGAAAATTTGTATGATCAAATACTTCTTGTCAAGTTCCTTACTTTATTACTTACTGGAAAGATTATTATATTTCATTTTCAAAAAAATAAAAGTGGAAAAAAGGAATCGCTTCATTTTTCAAGCTCTATTTTTATGTTATACATATATTTGTAGGGGCTGGAAACCATAAAATTAGACTCTTTTATTGGTAATTTACTTTTAAATATATTTGAAGAATTATAATTTAAATAACACTGTTGTCTAACGTTAGTAAACGAAATATAATGGGCTACCTTCCGCCATAAGACAACGACCATCCGGTTAATTTGACGGTAGCCCACTGGCAGGTAGCTCAATACACATCCGCACTTGATGGCAGCCAAATTACATTGTTTCCGCAACTGCATTTGCAGGTAGCACATCATATCAAAACACATTATATTTTCTGTTGCATATATTTTTATTATATTAATATACTATAGATTTAAATAAGTAAAATACATTTTGTGCGAAGAATAAGGAAAAACTTTAACAATGTATATAAGCACAAATAACACAATAATGCAGCCTACAGCTGTTTCGAGTATATGTGAGATTTCGAGTCCAAAAGAGGACTGGGCTATAAGCCATTCTTAGAAAATACATATATTATTTGGTTTCACTACAATGCAATGTATAATTCAGGATCAACGTACTAACTGTCAATGGATTAGACTCTTTATTATCAAGGGAGTTTTAAGAGATAAAGCAAGCTTTTGGGTACCGCAAATTTCCGAAAAATATTTCAATCAGAATCTGGTGTGATTGTTTATAATGTAAACATATGTTTTTAAACGAATTTTAAAGTAGTTAAATGAATGCATTCTTAATTTTTTTTTTGGATGATACTAATATGGTTTAGGAGAAATAAATATAAACCTCATAATCTATGATTGCCAACATAACTCAATCAACATTATCCGATTTTAGATTTTAACATTTGATTTTCTTAAAAATGAAAAAATATGTTAAAAGAAAGAATAGAGTATAATTTGGCAGCACAGCACATTATATATACCTAGGCTAATAAATATTTAATGCTCGAAACAATTGATTAGGCTAAAATTTAGTAACGTTGCCAAGAGGTTAGGGAATTATCCCCCCCCCCTTTCCTGGAGACCCATTCTATTTTATTATTAAAATCGAATGTACAATCTTCTTCAAAGAGAGCGGAACACAGTTTACTAATTGAGTAAAATTACATAAAGAGTGAATGAAATTGTATCATCCTTCCACTAGAGCAGAAGGAAAAATAATGTTTTTATTGCATTCTGGTTTTGCGGCATGATTTGTGCAATCAAAAGCGACAGTCACAACGTTGATATTATTGTAAAAAAGAAAGAGAATTAATCAATAAATGAAACGAACACCGGCAGAAAAAGCATGATTTTACGTACGTCACTATTTGTTTACATTTCATATGGTAGTAACGTCTCCACACAGCTTAGACTGGCTATGAAAAACGAGCCAAACAAGTATTGAAAACGAGCGGATAAATAGCACCGGACCCACTCCGACGTCATGATGTGACGTCACCCGACGTCAATACCGACGACCAATAGTAGCTTCAGAGAACTGCGCCTGTGCACGGAGATGGTAGTTTACAATACGAACTCATCATCATTACTTTGATATTCGGTACTAGGAACGTCCCACCTTAATCAGTTGATATTAACGAAAATTCGGGTTGAGCTTCCGCAAATGCGCCGTTATATGCACTGAATCGCCAATATAGGCGATTACCTGCCAAGTATGGTAGTACGGAAATCTCTATGACGTCATGAATCTGGGATTATTTTGTGTGTGTTGTCGCCAATGTAGCGATTTCGGGATAAATATGATCACTCTCTGAATACGTGCAGTGCAATGAAATGCAATGTAAATGGTACTGATTTTACTGATGATTATATAGCTGGATGTCTCTTTATGATGATGATATATTTAAAACCACGTACTGATTGATTACTTGATTGAGTTTCATTTAGACATATTTCTAAGATATTAATTATCAATATTGATTGATGTTGAACGATTGATTGACATTGAAATATTGATCGAGCAAAGATAATGTTATAGATCATTAAATTATTCTTTTATAATTAATATCGGATATAATTAATAACAGTTAAACGGAAAGCTTGGTATATTATAAATATGGGGTAATGCTATAGGATTTTTAACCATTATCTTAAAATATCAGCAAGGTTCATATACATAGCCAGAATTTCAGAGTTGGGGGGGGGGGGGGTAACGATCGAATTGAGGGAACTTTCAAGGAAAACTTGATACAAATATGGATATTGAAATATACTCATATGTTTCAACAATGGGTGGAGTGGAGATGACTCCCAATCTTCACTGCTTACGCTAATGGTATGGCTTGAATGAGATCGGTTATAATTAATGTTTTGGATTGGTATCAAAATACCATTGGTTGAACGGAAAGTTTGGTAGATTATAAGTATGGGGTAATGCTATAGAATTTTTAACCATTATCTTAAAATATCAGCAAGGTTCATATACATAGCCAGAATTTCAGAGTTGGGGGGGGGGGGGGGGGTAACGATCGAATTGAGGGAACTTTCAAGGAAAACTTGATACAAATATGGATATTGAAATATACTCATATGTTTCAACAATGGGTGGAGTGGAGATGACTCCCAATCTTCACTGCTTACGCTAATGGTATGGCTTGAATGAACTCGGTTATAATTAATGTTTTGGATTGGTATCAAAATACCATGGGTTGAACGGAAAGCTTGGTAGATTATAAGTATGGGGTAATGCTATAGGATTTTTAACCATTATCTTAAAATATCAGCAAGGTTCATATACATAGCCAGAATTTCAGAGTTGGGGGGGGGGGGGGGGTAACGATCGAATTGAGGGAACTTTCAAGGAAAACTTGATACAAATATGGATATCGAAATATACTCATATGTTTCAACAATGGGTGGAGTGGAGATGACTCCCAATCTTCACTGCTTACGCTAATGGTATGGCTTGAATGAGATCGGTTATAATTAATGTTTTGGATTGGTATCAAAATACCATTGGTTGAACGGAAAGTTTGGTAGATTATAAGTATAGGGTAATGCTATAGAATTTTTAACCATTATCTTAAAATATCAGCAAGGTTCATATACATAGCCAGAATTTCAGAGTTGGGGGGGGGGGGGGGGGTAACGATCGAATTGAGGGAACTTTCAAGGAAAACTTGATACAAATATGGATATTGAAATATACTCATATGTTTCAACAATGGGTGGAGTGGAGATGACTCCCAATCTTCACTGCTTACGCTAATGGTATGGCTTGAATGAACTCGGTTATAATTAATGTTTTGGATTGGTATCAAAATACCATGGGTTGAACGGAAAGCTTGGTAGATTATAAGTATGGGGTAATGCTATAGGATTTTTAACCATTATCTTAAAATATCAGCAAGGTTCATATACATAGCCAGAATTTCAGAGTTGGGGGGGGGGGGTAACGATCGAATTGAGGGAACTTTCAAGGAAAACTTGATACAAATATGGATATCGAAATATACTCATATGTTTCAACAATGGGTGGAGTGGAGATGACTCCCAATCTTCACTGCTTACGCTAATGGTATGGCTTGAATGAACTCGGTTATAATTAATGTTTTGGATTGGTATCAAAATACCATAGGTTGAACGGAAAGCTTGGTAGATTATAAGTATGGGGTAATGTTATAGGATTGATTTTAAATTTCCATGTTATTTTAAAAAGCCATTTCTTTTCATGACTCAGGAAAAATGTTTATTTTGCTCGTAAATAATTTTATTAGACTAATTACTGTTCCCACTGACTCCGGTGGCAATAATTATCTGCGATACAGTCATAACAAACTGAATCAGCTTCTTAAAGTACATTGAAAACGATAAAGCGCGTGAAAAACAATAAAGGCTTGTGATTTAGCTACGCTTGAAACCATATAGAATGAATTGATTGCGTACAAATTAAAAAAATCTGATGTGGGCAACACATGACTTTCCTTATATAACGTAATGAATTTACCACGGTACAGTAAAATAAATAGGTTTTTCGTATAGCAGATACTAATATTCTTTCCAAGATATTGAATTTTCGACAATTAGTTGTCATTTCATTGATTTAGCGTCATTTTTATCCATTTGGCGAGATTTTCGTTAATTTGTCAACATTTCAAAAAGTCGCCAAGTTGGCGACATTCCGCCAAAATTCGTCGCCAAAATCTCACCAAGCATAATGAACAAAAAAATAAGTTATTCTTACAGCAGATAAATGAATATTGGCGTTCAAATACAAAAGTATTACTCAAAATATCTTTTTTCATGAATGGAACGAGCTAGATCCACGAGAATGATGTCACTCAATTTATCGCATGGTATTACATATGAAAAGTGAACATGTTTCTCAATAGGATTTTTTTTTTTTATGTGACTTTTTCATAATTTTTTTAAAAAATGTACAATATCTCGAGAACGGTTCATGTTAGCGTTCTAAAATTTATGCCAATCGCTTTCTAATGAAAAATTACATAAGAAATGTCTATTTGCGTAACTTTATTAGCGGTTTTGATTTTTTAACGATTTTTTCAAAATTTCATTCGAAAATTTAGGGGGGTTCTGAACATTCGATCACGTATAAAAACAATAGGCTTCCAGTGTTTGCGGATTGTGATTTTTGTACCAAATTTGGTTCGAATCGGTCCATTCGTTCGTCAGTTATCGTCTCCACAGACTCACTGACACACACACATACTTTCACACACACAGACATCACTTCAAAAATGTTTGATTCGTGATCAGGGATGCTTGAAACGTGCTCTCCCGTCGAAAACTCGAATTCGAATTTTCGACCCCGTCACAATACTTTCCTTATACATTATATATATAAGGAAAGTAATAGATGACTCGAAACTAAAAGAAATTCTTAGTAAAGAATTTGCATATAGTAACGGATTTGCTGTCTTAGCGATGATACGCCATTCTGTATTTTTTAACAAATTAAAGAAATTTGTCACTATTCAGTGACCACAACTGCTTACTTAATCCACTAAAACTCGTTTCTTCAATTATGTCTATGTGTCTGCTTGTTTGACAGGATATCTTTTAAGCAAATTGAAACATTTAAATGAAATTTTGTACGATTATTTCAATGAGTAAAGGTAAAAAGTTTATTTTCAGGCAGATTGTTCCAGATAAAAGTCCTCAACTTTTTAGACATGCTATTCTCAAATCGTAAAATATTATAACAAATTAACTATCTCAAAAATACTATAGAAACATTTTATATGCTAATTTTTATTTAAAAGGGAATGACATTTCTATAGACGCTAACTTGCGTTATTCTCGTGATATTACACCTATTTTTATTTTCTTATACGTAGTGTTTTCACGAAATTTTTCTAGTGATTCCAATATATGTTTCAGGACCTTCTGAACACGTTTTCACTCGTTTTTGAGTGATGCCCGTCTGTCTGTATCTATGGTCGATTTTTTGGGAGACATGTTAACTGCCACAAATATTATGGGTTTTTCTTATTCAGAAAATTCACTGATTCAGCCCCATTGGTTATACATGTGATGTACACATTCTCACCTATTTTTTCTTGAGAACCATCCCGGGCTCTACCCTATGCGGGCAGTAGTGAACTTCTTTCACGATTTTTAGAATGGGAAGGCGAATGAAATTTTAGAGGAGAGGGGGGGGGGGGCAAATTTTCTATTTGTCCTATATAAATATATCTAAATATTATGTCACATACATAGAAACTAGGTTAACATAAAATGTCTCCGGGAGTGCGAATACTCGACCCCATCCGAGGTATGCCTGAAAGAAACACTGGTAATGAAACAGCTAGGAAAAGGCGTCAAACATGTTTAGGTTTCATGGTTGGAAAAACCCTATGTGTCTGTCCACTTAAAGTGTCTTTAATTAGACAAGTGATTTATGACGTTCCGAAAGAGGGAGGGTTACTGCTCTACTTTTTCCCTTCTTTGCGAATAGTGAGGCCCGAGGGAAAAGGTGATTCTTCAGTAGGGTAAAACAATTACATAAAAAAAAAAAAAAGTAGTAAATATCATTCAATATATCACTGTCCATATGCAATATTATGCGAAAAATCTGTTAACATCATTCTTGTGAATCTGACACTAAAATAACTTATTTTTAAAATTAACTTGCTTATATTTTAATGTGAATAACATCTATACTTAGCGCATATTAGCTGTGTGAATAAGATCTATGCTTAGATCTGTGGCGGAAATCGAAGCGTTAGGAAAAATGTAAACGCTTTGGACGCATATACTGCCGAACCCAATAAATAGAAATGTAAATATTTTTTCTTGTTCTAGATTAAAAATATATAAAAAAAATTTCATTAATTTAATATTTTGAACTTGTTTTTTGAAAAAACTTTAAAAAGTTATCTGTCTGAGCGAGATCTTTTTATATTTTTCTTACTTTCACTTGAAATGTCTTTGAAACTATGACAGATAGATATAAATAAAGGACAAAAATATGCAGCAAGAAATTGCATCAGAAATAGCATAAGAAAATAAATAAATAAATTATTGGATTTAATAATTTATATATATATATATATATATATATATATATATATATATATATATATATATATATATATATATATATATATATAATAGTTTGAAAATTCAATGATAGAATAGAGAGAAGTTGCAACTCATAAAACTCTAACTTTAAAATATGCCTACATAATAAAAATAATTATTAAATAGAGAATCATCGATTAAATGGGAAAAAGGAAATGCACATTTCTAGTCATCAAGCTGAAGATTATCAACAAATATCAATGGAATATATATATGTGTGTGTGTGTATATACACTATTATGAAATAATAATAATTGTAATAATAATTCAAAGATTTCTAACGCAATATGCTTGAATTATTAGATTTATTAGAGAAATAATGTAACTTATATTTCTTTGGAATGTATCTATAGACATAACTCAAATTTGTAAATTTTATTTGAAATTCGGATATGTTTTAGATGACGTATCATTGGATATAGCAGACACAGAGAAAAATAATTCGTGTCAAAAGTAATAATCTTAGTTACTTGCTCCAACGCTTCAAAAAATATTAAAAAGTATCTGGCCATTTCATAAAAAGCAGTTCCATTTGAGGAAATATATTTGAACGTCTGTTTGTGCTACGATTATTGCTTCATGGGTAGGATAATTTCATTTCGACCGCTCTCATCAACGATGTCCGTTTTAGAACAATAAAACACACATGCAAATTTTTTCAAAATCGGATTTTTAAAAAAATCATTTACTGTTATAATAATCTATAGTATAGCAGTATGGGGAGTAGAACACATGCAATTTTTACCCAACCGAACTAAGCAGCGAACTCGGTCTGTAAAACAATTACACAGCTGGAAGCAATTGACGTCTAATACAAATATAAGAAACTTAGTCCTTTTATTTATTTAATTCAGTATTAAATATCATTCACATCAGTGGTGCGTCACATTTTCGTTGGTGCGATCCCATTCAAGCATTATTTTATTTAGGAGACTCCAAGTCAACCTATGTAAATAAAAATCTGATGTGAGCAGCACATGACTTTCCCTGCAGATTCAAATTCATTTTGTAATTTTGTATTCCATTATGCATTAAATTAAGTTCAATTGCCGAGAATAATATGGATAATTTTCTGATATTATATCCAATTCGTTTTTTTTTTCATTGCATCTTCGTTTCTTTTGCCAACTTAATTCACTTTAAATTCTTCAGGTCCTTAAAATTCCAAAAACTACAATATCTCGAGAACGGTTTATCCTACAGTCATGCGGTCAGATTTATTCTCTTAATTGTCAAATATTATATGTAGAACAAGTATATAATTAATATATTTCATCAATTTTAGTCATTTATTTCAGAGTTTCACTATCTTGCACAGGTAGTATTTTATTTTAGATGGAAAATATTAGATTTGTGAGTCATTTCGCTAAAAAAAAAAAGGCAAATTCTTTTTTTTCGAATCGTATCAAAATCTAACCCTGATCACAGTATCCTACGAGCGACTTATCTACCAAATTTTGTGTAATTTGATCAATTAGTTTGTCAGCAAGAGTGGATACAATTTTTGCGGGCCATTTCGCAATAAAGGCAGGTTCATTTATTTCGAATCGTACCAAAATCTAATCAGCACCAGGGACGCCCACGAGTGACTTATCTATCAAATTTTATGAAATTTAGTCGATTAGTTGAATTAGCGTAGATACATCCAATTTTTACGGGCTTTCTGTAAAAAAATGCGAGATCTTCTTTTTCGAATAGTATTAAAACCACCAGCACCAGGGTGACCCACAAGTGACTTATCTACCAAATTTTGTAAAATTTGATCAATTACTTTTTCAGTTAGAGTGGATGCAGGCAATTTTTGCGGGCCATTTCGCAAAAAGAGGCAGGTTGTTTTATCCGGAATCGTGCCAAAAACTAATCAGCACCAGGGTCACACACAAGTGACTAACCTACCAAATTTTATGAAATTCGGTCCATTAATGTTTGAGTTAGAGTGGATACATACATTGCACAGACAGACAGATAGACACACACACAGACGTCACGCTAAAAAAGTGTTTTCGTGTTCTAGAGGTCCCGAAACGTGTAGATCCGTCGAAAACTTCAGTTACGATTTTCGACATAATTCAATACTTTCCCTACATTACTATGTGTATTCAATACATTACTATGTGTATTGCAGGGAAAGTAAAAATCTGATGTAGGCAGCACATGATTTTCCTTGCAAACTCAAATTAATATTTTCTTTATTTCCTTAATAATTCTTTAGATTGAGTTTAATTGCACAAAATAACAATAAATTTGCATTTTTTTATTCATGTTTTGTTTTTATTTGGCAATTGGGCATTTTTCTAAAAAATTCAAGAAATCTGAAATATCTTGAGGACGGTTAATCTTAAAGTATAATAGAGTGTGTTATATTCTTTCCTCATCAAAACTTGCCTTATAAAATAAGAATTTAATTGATACATTTAAGCATACGTAGTCTTTTTTTTTTTTTAATTTCGGCAATTTTTGCGGGCCATTTTGTAAAAAAAAGGCAGGTTGTTCTTTTCCGAATGGTTCCATAATCTAATCAGCACCAAAGTTTCCTACAAGTAACTTATCTACCAAATTTTCTAAAATTTGGTCAATTAGTATTTTAGCTACAGTGGATACATGAAATTTTTGCAGGCCATTTCGCAAAAAAAGGCGGGTTCTAATTTTACGAATCGTACCAAAAACTAATCAGCACCAGGGTCATACCCAAGTGACTGACCTACCAAATATTATGAAATTTGGTCCATTAGTTTTTGAGTTAGAGTGGATACATTTATTGCACAGACAGACACACACACAGATGTCACACAAAAAAGTTTTTTCGTATTCTAGAGGTCTCGAAACGTGTATTTCCGTCGAAAACTCGAGTTGTGATTTTCGGCATGATTCCAATACTTTCTCTATTCACTACCATGTATTGCAGGGAAAGTAAAAGGGATTAAAAATTATAATTAAATATAGATTTTTAAAAGTATTTATTTTGCATTCGCCAATATTAGTAAATTTTAGCAATTTAAAGTAAATGCTTCGTCTAGCTAGAAATAGTAGAATTTATTGAAACAAGAAAATGCTGTTAATAAAAATTTGCACTTGTTTGAACAGTCCTAATGGGAAAGTTGAGCTTAAATCTATATATTTATATATTGAAACAAAAATCGAATGTTATTAATAGAAAAAAAAATTACATACAATATTTGACAGTCCAAATGAGAAATTTGAGTTTAAAAGCTCTCCATTTTTCGATTTATATTTGAGATCGTTTCTCTGAGATCATCTAACTTCTAGTTTATCTAAAAATGTTCGGTTTTTATAATGATGAAAGCAAAAAAAGCAGTTTCACATAAGTATGTTGACGCAAACGGATGTAAATATTACCGTGCTTTTTTGACTAATACATAAATAGGTGTTTACTAGCCGAATACCCGTTGTAAATCAACGGTCTCACAATAAGCAACCCCGATTAACGTACATTTTTTAATAATTCACGTATCGCATTTATTCGGAAAATCGAAAATTTTGGTGTGAGGAACCCTCTGACGAAGGAAATATTGGAAGCCTGAAATTGCCCACTTTCTTCCTTTCGAACTATCTACCCGTACATCATATTTTAAGTTTATATCTCATACTGAAGCATGCAAATGTTATCATTTCACCTTTCGAATATTTTATGTGAATCACCCGTTTAAATGAACATTTATGAAAAATTCTATTCGCCTTGGGTTTATATTAAATTATTAGCCCATAAATCAAATTTTAATGTAGGCGTTTATCATTTATTAGGTAAATCGGACATTTTGGTGTGTGACACCCCCTAAAGTAACAAATACTGGAAATCTGAAATTGCACACTTTCTTCCTTTCGAACGGTTTACCCATACACTAAATTTGAAGTCTCTATCTCATTGCAAAGTATGCTTTCCAATCATTCCACTTTTCTAACATGTTGGTGTGGAGCAGCCCTCTACACAAAATTTTTGAAAAATTCGATTTTTTAGGTGATTTTATCGAACGATCGACCCGTGTACCAAATTGCAAGTCTCTATGTATTCGGAAAGTGCCTAAAAAAAGCATGACGGACAAACAGAAGGACAGTTGGCAATTGGTATATATAGATAGATAGATTATGAACGGACAACCAAAATTTAAGTAGCGTCACAAAGTACCTTCTCGTCAATACACAGTCCACGAGAGCATTTATTTATTTATGAACGCACATCTATGTATTACTGCTTTCTTCATTCTGTTGAGGAGGGCAAAGGATGAAATGCATAGTGGGTAGGGATGCCTGAACCTTATAAACAGTTTATATGAAAAAAAGTCAATAACATGTTTTAAATAGGGGCACACTTGCTGCGTAGGAATCCCAAATTATGTCAAAATTATGTCTGAATATGAGCAAAAACACAAACAGAGGCTTAGGATTACAAAGGCTGCATCGTACTTTTATCGTATTCTATCTGTCTTTCATAAAGATATTAATAATAATTGTAAATAGTAAATCCATTCTAAAGTACATATTAGAAAGTGTAAAAACCAGATTATCTGCATTAAAAATACAACAAGTGCTTATTAATACATATAGATAAAAATGAAAATCATTATTAACACTATAAAATAAAAATAAAAAAATAATAAAATATGTATTGAATAGAGAATCGATTACAGAAATTAGGCAAGGCCTTCCGCCTTCCACCGATTCCTTACATCTATCTCCTGGCAAAATGCTCTGTTAGTTGATACAAGTATAACGAAATGCGTAATAAAAGAAAATATAACCATAAGTATCAGGTAGTAAATAAAAGGGAAAAATTGGAAAATTATTAAAATTCTATAGTGATTTAGACATGACAAAATGCATGAATAACTCTGTGTTACCCTAAACTTTTTACTATACTGCTAACCAAATATAATGGATAAAAGTATAATTTACTAGTTTGAATAAGGTTGTTATATGTAATTGATGAAACTTTTTATCTGATAATCTGTAAATTCGAGACAATTGATTTACTGTTTCTCTTCAATAATTCTATTATAATTCATCTTTATTACATATAAATATCATCTTATTTATGTACTGCACTAGCGCAGTAAGTAGATGTATTTTTAATTGTACCGTTTTTTAATACATATATATATATATATAACTAATATGGAAATTTAAAAACGATATGCACTAACAACCGTAATGACTAACAACCCACCTCTAGCACAGATGTTAAGATAAAGTTTTGAGCTACGTATAGATAAATACAATATGGAAAATATTTATGGGTACTTTTGTCTATATTTGCCCGGTATGGCAATTATAGACAATTGCTTAGGGCGGCCGTGTGGTGCCCGGTATGGGCAATTATAGGCAATTGCTTAGAGCGGCCGTGTGGAAATAAAATCAGGTGTAGTGAAAATGACTTTTGAAGGCGCCTATCCATAATAAAAGAAATTCGAATTTTAACCAATTTTGTGAGAAAACATTTATATAAATGAAATTAAGGTAATTTAGATAATTGAAAGTAAAATCTTTTAAGTTGCCTTAGTGATCTGTAATCTGGTAAATTCAATGGTTCAGGGCCGTAGCCACAGATGAAATTAAAGATGAACTAGAGTGAAATTCATGGGTGCTCAATGAATCATTATCTTTTATAAACCATAATAGTTACTATTATATATTTCAATACATACAAACTATTAACAAATAATTGCATATTTATATTTGTAAGCTAAGAGTTGATTATCAATATCCATAAACGACTGGCCGTTAAACTACTGTTTCACAAAGAAACCGTCAGCAATTTTTGTTCAGAAATCGTAATATGTAGATGAAACTTGAAAGTAATCTGACACTCGAACAGAAAGAGAACTCCAAATGTCAGTTTTTACTTTCCCTGCAATACATGATAATGTATAGGGAAAGTAAGTATTGGAATCATGCCAAAAATCAGAACTCGAGTTTTTGACGGATCTACACGTTTCGAGATCTGTAGAATACGAAAAAACTATTTTTAGCGTGTCTGTCTATCTGCCTGTCTGCCTGCCTGTCTGTTTGTCTGTGCAATGTATGTATCCACTCTAACTAAAAAAACTAATGGACCGAATTTCATAAAATTTGGCAGGTAAGTCATTTGGATGAGACCCTGATGCTGATTAGTTTTTGGTAGGATTTGTAAAAACAGAATCCGCCTTTTTTTGCGAAATAGCCAGTAAAAATTTCATGTATCCACTCTAGCTAAAATACTAATTGACCAAATTTCACAAAATTTGGTAGATAAGTTACTTGTGGGATACTTTCGTGCTGATTACATTTTGGTACGATTCGGAAATGAACAACCTGCGTTTTTTTACGAAATGGTCCGCAAAAATCTAAAAAACACAAAAGACTACTTATGTTCAAATGTACCAATTCAATTCTTGTTTCTTACGCAATTTTTGACGAGGAAAAGAATATAACACACTCCATTATACTTTAGGACTAACCGTTCTCAAGATATTTGAGACTTCTTGCGTTTTTGTTACGCCGATTTCTGGAAAATGTCCAATTGCCAAATAAAAACAAAAATTGAATTAAAAATGCAAATTGAGTGTTATTTGGTGCAATTAAACTCAATCTAATGAATTATTAAAGAAATAAAGAAAATATGAATTTCAGTCTGCAGGGAAAGTCATGTGCTGTCCACATCAGATTTTTTTTTTCAAGGACTTTCAGAGTTGTTTTAACCATTTGAAAGTTAGTACTTAGTGCAATTCTAAAGCTTAATTTCAGTTCTCAATACAATCTAGTACATAAATATTTGTTGCATGAAAACTGTCATTTCGAGGCCTCTCTCTCTTTGTCAGAGAACAGTTGTTTGAGACAGCAGAATTTTCAGTATCAGACATGCTTTTATCATTCTGTAATCTAGCCTTATTCAGCTTGTGTACTAGCCTACAATGTTTATACCCAGTCAAGTAGATTTTTGATAAATTTGTCAGAAAATTTTAAATACAGTGAAGGCTTTCTGCACCTAAAACACCTCATGAAATTCCTGCAAGCATAAACTGAATTTAATTATTAATGGCTTATTTCTTTAAGTATGAACAGTATCGCCGACTGAATTTTTGAACCCCTATGCAGCAAATGTGTGGCCCCTTATTACTTCCTATGTTACAAGTTATTAGCCCTTTTTTCATGAACTGCTTATACGGTCCGGACCTACAAGTCTTTTGGGCCCCTATGCAATGCATCTTTTTGTCCCCCCAGTCGGCGGCCTTGGGCATGTATCCAGGGACGTAAGTGGGCAATCTTGTCTGGGGGGGTGTGAAGGAAATTTTTCCGACTAATATTGAAAATTTCCGACTTTACAAACAAGTGAGTTAACTTTTGTTTTTGGGCGAGTGCATTGCTGTTCTAGTGACCTTTATGCAGTTCAAAGTCTACACAGCAATTATTTGTTTTCATTTTCGAATGTTTGATGTATATGTCCAAATCATACCCCAATTTAAAAAAAGAAAATGTCTCAAAACCAAATTTTTGGTTTTGAGGGTTTTGTATTATAAATAATTGTACATTTGTTTAATTATCGGATGTGTTATGCAAATGCCCAGATCTTTAGCTACCAGTTGAAACAAGGCAAGTTTCTAGGGCAAAAATTAGTAGAATTTTAAATATATTTGGAAAAGTATTAAGTTTTGTACATTTTGGGATTTTTCTTCGAATGCACTTGACACATTCCCAGATGATTGCCTGGTACTTAAAAACCCGTGAGTTTCTATACCAATAATTGGTTGTGTAAATTTCGGAACATGCATCTTTCTTTTGATAAAATTGGGTCTTTTGTTAGGTTTTTATAAATTATTAAAACTTTATTACTTTTTTCTAATTTCCGAATGCACTTTGCACATTTCCAAACAATTTCCTCAAAAAAGAAGAAAAAACGCGTTTCTAGGCCAAGAATTAGCTTTGTAAAACACGGGATGTGTATAATAGCATGCATATATACACTGTTCAAAGGAAATTAATATGACATGATCTGCAGTGCTCATAAGGGGTTGCCGTTGTTTCATTTCCTCGATATTTGTTTTCAAAAAATTGTCCTGCCACGGACGTAAAAAAAAAAAAGAAATTCCAAATAGTCCACCAGAAAACTTACCTACATGTGGCTATACACATATTCTTAAATACATTGAAATTACATTTTTTTAGGTTATCTGATACTTATTTCGCCGCATCTAAAACAGGAAGTTTAGCTTAATTCTGCAGTTTGAATTCTACAGAAAGTTGTATTTATCTTCGCATTCTAACATTTTTTTTAATTACTACATTTTTTTTTAAGAAAACGCATCAAAGCAACAAATGCATCGCCCTTAATGAGATGCATAGGACTGCGGTTTCTCCCCGGTAGATTGCACATGCCTGAACATTCTTCTAGAGAAAGGAACCCGTGCGTTATGCTACGAGTTGGTATAATATATATGTTTTTATAGAGAGATATTATCCTATAAGAGATAGTAATATTGAATAGGGAGGTGTATGACTCGTTTGTGACTGTGGATATTAGGAGCGGGTGGGAGGATCGGTGACAGTTGATGTCTGCCGGTTCCTGTTTCTGATGTATGGCCGTGGTGTACTTAGCCGAGCTTAGCGCTCGAAGTGCGCAGAACTTTGCTGGTTTATAAAAAAATTTCAACTTCGATCAAAGTCTTTGAGATATAAATAATTCGAAAGAACGTAAGATTAAGTAAACCAATTGCAGAGATGGGAAGTCCACACAAAATATAAAAACATTTTTTTTTTAATTGAACACCAAAATTTTCAGTATAAGTAATTTATTACTGGAAACAAGTGCATATTAAGTGGCGCAAACAGAATCAGAAATGAATGAAGTAATATAAAGCATAGCATCACCATATTTTATGGACAGCTGACTTTCAAAAGCAAAAAATTATGTTATTCATTATTTTGATCTATTTTACTGGCTTCTTCATCGATATTTAATATGCAAGATCATTTCATTACTTTTTTGTTTCCTACTTATAGTGGCAGCTCTAGTAGAAAGGTTGTGACTATTAAAATACCAAATAATGACCACAAAATATCTGAATACAATATTTCGCAACTATCAACTTTAGTTTATTATTTTGAAATAACGCTGTTTAATTTTAAATGATATTTTGGGGGATTTTTATTTGAACAAGAAAGAAATATTTTAATTTAAAAATAAAGTAATAGTAATTATAAATAAATTAATGATTATTTATTAATAAAAATATAATATATAAAATGTGTCTACAAAATGTACAGCAGTAAAATTATAACTAATGGAAATTTTTATTTATTGGACGCTCAACTATTTAACATATTTTTTCGATTAATAAAAGGTTTATAAAAACATTTCGACATTGTCAACATTTTAGTGTAACATTCTAATTTATACACAATTTAATATCGAACGGTCGAGTAAATGTTGCATTATTATTACTTAGTATTTTTCAAAAAGATGTCTGTTTCTATGTGTGTGTAACGCGTAGCAGAAAATTCAAGCTTTCAACAGTTTTGAAGATCTGTATAGAGTTAGTTGGCATCTTAGCTTATGCAATCTTAGCGTATGCAAATACGCACCTCACCGGGATTATTTTTCTTTTAAATTTCAATTAGTTTAAAGGTTATGAATATTTAAAATCGAAATTTCGTTGTGTCTAAATCCATTCCTTTAAATATTCAGAACATAAAGTTGCCAACAGATTATTGTTTGAAGAATAGCAGATGTTTATAGACAATTAGTGCGACACAATATGGGTGATAAAATAAAAAATTCTAAGTTCCAGAATTTTACAGATATCATTTTGATTTTTTAAATGAGCAATTATTTTATTTTTATAAGAATTCGCTCGATAAATATCTTCTATAGCACGAAAATATTCGGAGATAGTATTTAATTATCTAATTTTACTTTTCGGCATTTATTTCACGAAAGTGCAGCAGACGAAAGACATAAAGTGATTTAAATTGAGAAATTTTCTTATTTCTTGAATTTTAAAGATATTATTTATATTTTTCAAAATACAATTATTTGCCATTAAAAGCATTGTGAAAAAATCATTTAAACGGGATAACTACAATCATAATCCCGATTTTTACCTCCTTGCTTTTTGTTCAATCCTAAAGGTGTCGCAGCGCAACGAGAAAAGGCGTGTTTAAGCGCTTATTTAAGGCGTGCGATTTGTACATGCAGATTAAATGCGCGCCCACATATGCAAACCGACATCGCAATGAATCGTTTAGGTGTTTATAAGGGGCATATTACGCCCGTGTAGCATGTGCGGCCGCACAGTAGACTATCACTGTTATTTGCAATAGAAGCTGAATTCTATTTTCGTCTAGATTAGTCTTACTATAATGGAATTATCAAACAATAGTCTCGGCTAACAATAGGAAAACCAATAAATTGGTTGCTTTTACAGTATAGAAGAATGCATTTTAAAGAAAAACTTGCATAACTTAATGCTCCATATCACTAAAACCGTTTATGTTTGCTAGTTCAATTTTGCTACAATATATTTTGGTGCTAGTCATTATAGTATTATAAGACAAGCATGTAACCTAAAATGTTATCTATTTTCTTTTAGAAATTTCTCTGGAAAGGCATTTTTCCTGAGAGCTTATCTGACATAATTCTATTTTTTTCTTTTACTTATTGTATTTGAAAACCCTTGAAATTAACTTTAAATTTCTTAACTTTCTAGTAAAAATTTGTAGAATGTAATAGATTTTAAATCGTATATTTAATAAAAGAAACTTTAAAAAAAATGCAAAGCACAAGTGATTTTTCTGTGGTGATATTGACGGGAGAAAATTTTCTAATATGATAATTATTGTTCTAAAAAGGTTTAATTACAGCAATTTAAGAAAGGGAAACACCTTAACTTTAAAAATTAAGGAAATGTATTAATTTTGAAAAAATACATTGAAATTTAAATACGGTAGAAATAAAACTTGTAAAATAATACTTTCTTTCGGAATTAAATATTTTTATAAATAAATTTCATCGCAATTTGTACTATAATAGATTACTTAAAAAGATTATAAAGAACATTTTGGGGGGAAGGAGATGAAAAAGATTTTATAAGACAAAGATAGCATAACAGAGTCCTGCTGCTAAGAGAAAGTTATCTTTCGTGAAGGATATTATAATGGAAATTGTACTTTGTTTTACTGATCAGATAGTTAAAAAAGAACCTAATACACGCAACATGTCAAGACTAAGCGAGCTGGGATAAAACTGAATTTTGATTTTCGACACTATTATAATATTTATTCAATTTTCTACATACATATTACCATGCATTTGATTTATATGACGGAATTAATAAAACTTTTTATTTCAGATCAGAAGATATAAAATTTCATACGAATGACGACCGCGTTTAAATATGTTTGTAAATACTTGAAATTCCTTAATCACAAATAGTTTAAATACAAACATGTAAATATTGTTCATTTTTTCTGGTAATATATTAATCAATTATATTCTATAAGGATTGCGTACACATTGAAAATCTGTAGATCGTTTTTGCACTTTTTACTTTCCCTGCAATACATGGTAATGTATAGGGAAAGTAATGGAATCATGTCGAAAATCGCAACTCGAGTTTTCGACGGATCTACACGTTTCGAGACCTCTAGAATACGAAAAAACTATTTTTAGCGTGACGTGTGTGTCTGTCTGTCTGTGTGTCTGTCTGTGCAGATTTTGCATCCACTCTAACTAAGAAACTAATTGACCGAATTTCATAAAATTTGGTAGGTAAGTCACTTGTGCACGAATCTGGTGCTGATTAGTTTTGGGTATGACTCGGGTTAAAAGAACCCGCCTTTTTTTGCGAAATGGCCCGCAAAAGCTTGTATCCACTCTAACTGAAAAACTAATGGACCGAATTTCACAAAATTTGGTAGAGAAGTCGTTTGTAGGCCACCCTGGTGCTGATTAGATTTTGGTATAATTTGAAAAAAAATAACCTGCCTTTTTTTGCAAAATGGCCCGCAAAAATCATCAAAATCTAAACTTAAGAACTACGTATGCTCAAATACATCCATTAAATGCTCGTTTAATACGTAATTTTTAACGACGAAAAGAATAAGACCAACCCCATTACACTAGGACTAGCCGTTCTCGAGGTATTTTAGTTTTTCGTATTTTCTCTACGCCACCTTTGAAAATAAGTCCGGTTACCGAATGAGAACGAAAATTGAATTAAACGTGAAATAAATTTAATTAAACAAAGAGAACGTGAATATAAGTCTGCAGGGAAAGTCATGTGCTGCCCATATCAGATTTTTACTTTCCCTGCAATGCATGGTAATGTATAGGGAAAGTATTGGAATCATGCCGAAAATCACAACTCGAGTTTTCGACGGATCTATACGTTTCGAGACCTGTAGAATACGAAAAACCCATTTTTAGCGTGACGTCTGTGTCTGTGTGTCTGTCTGTGCAGATTTTGTATCCAATCTAACTAAAAAAGTAATCGACCGAATTTCATAAAATTTGGTAGGTAAATCAGTTGTGGGCGACTCTGGTGCTGATTAGTTTTGGGTACGATTCGGGATAAAAGAACCCGCCTTTTTTTGCGAAATGGCCCGCAAAAGCTTGTATCCACTGTAACTGAAAAACTAATGAGCTGAATTTTACAAAATTTGGTAGATGAGTCACTTGTGGGTTACCCTGGTGCTGATTAGATTTTGGTACGATTCGAAAAAAAATAACCTGCCTTTGTTTTGCAAAATGGCCCGCAAAAATCGTCAAAATCTAAACTAATGAACTAGATACACTCAAATATATCCATTAAATGCTCGTTTAATACGTAATTTTTAACGACGAAAAGAAAAAGATCAACCCCATTACACTAGGACTAGCCGTTCTCGAGATATTTTAGTTTTTCGTATTTTCTCTGCGCCACCTTTAATAATAAGTCCGGTTACCGAATGAGAACGAAAATTGAATTAAAAGTGAAATAAATTTAAAAATAAATAAAGAGAACGTGAATATAAACGTCTGCAGGGAAAGTCATGTGTTGCCCACATCAGATTTTTACTTTCCCTGCAATACATGGTAATGTATAGGGAAAGTATTGGAATCATACCGAAAATCGCAACTCGAGTTTTCAACGGATCTACACGTTTCGAGACCTCTAGAATACGTAAAAACTATTTTTAGCGTGACGTCTGTGTGTGTGTCTGTTTGTGCAGATTTTGTATCCACTCTAACTAAAAAACTAATTGACCAAATTTCATAAAATTTGGTAGATAAGTCTCTTGCGGGCGAATCTGGTGCTGATTAGTTTTGGGTACGATTCGGGATAAAAGAACCCGCCTTTTTTTGCGAAATAGCCCTGCAAAAGTTTGTATCCACCCTAGCTGAAAATCTATTGGACCGAATTTCATACAAGTTGGTAGCTAAGTCGCTTGTGGGTTACCCTGGTGCTGATTAGATTTTGGCATGATTCGGAAAAAATAACCTGCCTTTTTTTTGCAAAATGGCCCGCAAAAACGACAAAATCTAAAATAAAAAACTACGTATGCTGAAATAAATCCATTAAATGCTTGTTTTATACATAATTTTTAACGAAGACGAGAATAAGACAAACCCAATTACACTAGGACTAGCCGTTCTCGAGATATTTTCGTTTTTTCTCTACATCACCTTTGAAAATGAGTCCAGTTACCAAATGAGAACGAAAATTGAATTATAAGTGAATTAAATTTAATTAAAATAAAGAGAATGTGTATATAAGTCTGCAGCGAAAGTCATGTGCTGTCCACATCAGATTTTTACTTTCCCTGCAATACATTGGTAATGTATAGGGAAAGTATTGGAATCATGTCGAAAATCGCAAATCGAGTTTTCGACGGATCTACACGTTTCAAGACCTCTAGAATACGAAAAAACCATTTTTAGCGTGACGTCTGTGTGTGTGTCTGTGCAGATTTTGTATCCACTTTAACTAAAAAAGTAATTGACCAAATTTCATAAAATTTGGTAGGTAAGTCACTTGTGGGCGAATCTGGTGCTGATTAGTTTTGGGTACGATTCAGGATAAAAGAACCCGCTTTTTTTTTGCGAAATGGCCCGCAAAAGCTTGTATCCACTTTAATTGAAAAACTAATGGCCCAAATTTCACAAAATTCGCTAAATAAGTCACTTGTGGGTTACTCTGGTGCTGATTAGATTTTGGTACGATTCAGAAATAAATAACCTGCCTTTTTTTGCAAAATGGCCCGCAAAAATCGTCAAAATCTAAACTAAAGAACTAGATATACTCAAATATATCCATTAAATGCTTGTTTAATACGTAATTTGTAACGACGAAAAGAATAAGACCAACCCCATTACTCTAGGACTAGCCGTTCTCGAGATATTTTAGTTTTTCGTACTTTCTCTAGGCCACCTTTGAAAATAAGTCCGGTTACCGAATGAGAAAGAAAATTGAATTAAAAGTGAATTAAATTTAATTAAAATAAAGAGAACGTTAATATAATAGTTCTCTGCAAGTAATACCTAATGCGGAATGGCAACACGAAACTTTCTATATTCTACAAATTTGTGAACTTTTTAGAGACAGATAAATTCAGTCTTATCACGCAGTCGGCATTAAATTTCACAAAAATTGAGGCCATACTACACAATATATCTGTGGACTATGACCAAAACCAAGCGTTAATGGTTACAGAACTCGCCTATAGGGGACGTTCCCCAAACTAGGATAACTTTAGCATCTACGTCGGAATCTGCAATGGGACTATCCTATGTTTTGGAACGCCTCTCTTTGGTGGTTTCTGTTAGTATTTATAACTTAAAAATTTACTGCAATTTAAGAGTAACTTTATTTAAGTTATAAAACTAATAACATTTTAAGTTAATTAATCAAACTTCCAATTTTTCAAATTTTTCCAATTTTAATTTTTGCCGCATATGCAGCCATAAGTCAAACACAATGTTATTCAATACTTATATTTGTAGAAATAATATGTTGATATCATCCCTAGAATTTTTTTTCTCCCGAGTTCTGCGTTTTATACATTCGTAGCATCTTTCAGGGTTACGAAGCCTAACTTTTTTATTTAATGAATTGGTTTAAATAATTAGTTGCAAATATGTATTAATATATTAAACCTGTTTTCACACATAAGTTTAGGCAAATTATTTTTCTTTCAATTTAAAAAAGGAAATACATCATCATAAAGAAAAACAAGCAAAAATAAAAAGCATTAAATTTTTTCGCCCTCATCAATTTGATATATAATGTTCTCCCGAAAAATAATCACAGTATGAAAGGACAAATTGCATAGATTTTATAGATTTTAATATGAATAACATGTATGGTTGGGGAGTCTCTAGAGGACATCCGTGCGTTACGAAAAATATAAACACTTTGGGCGCTTATATCTCCGAACCTAACAGATAAAAATATCACCAACTTTTACTTGTTTTGTTGGAAATATAGTACCTTTTATGTATATATAGAGAGATAATTTCAATATTTTAGTATATTGGCATTTTTTTTCGAAAAACTAAAAAGTTTTTGTCGTAGAGAATTTTAGTCTCCTTGCTTTCACTCGAACTATTTTCTAAATTATGAAAAATAAACCATAAGCGATAAGAATGTTTAGTAGGAAATCCAAGTTCTAGCTTAGTAATGGGTTTTTATAGATCTAATGCAATTTTCCAGGAATCGTCTTATCAAGTTTAAAAGGATTGAAATTTTCCTGTTTTTTAAGTTTATAAATGCTTATTTCTCGAAAACGAAAATTGGCAGCTATGAACAATATTAGGTAATTTGTAGCCCTTTGAAAACCATATAGGAGTGTACAATTGGATTTTGGATAGGTTCTTAGTTTTTGAAATATAGTAGCAACAATTTCGATATTTTAATATTTTGTAAATGTGGTCCTAATTTCGATATTTTAATAATTTAAAAAAATTGAAAAAGTGGTTCTAATTTCGATGTCTTAATATTTTGAACCATTTTGAAAAAATGGCTCTAATTTTGCTATTTAATTATTTAAAATTATTTTAAAATTGTTAAAAAAGATATAATATCTACATAGAAAAATGTTATTCAGGCGAAATCATTTCGACTCGGGCCGTGCCGAAATTTTATAACGCTGTTTCGGGCCGGGCTCGAACTTTGCTTTTAAAAAAGGCCGAACATATTTTGAAAATTTTTCTGGGGCCGAATATATTTATTTCGCCAGGCCGAACATATTTAATTTTAAAAATTTTTCAAATGAATTTTAATTGAATACATGAAATAATAGTCTTTATTTCACCTATATATAGATAAATGTTTAAAAAAAATTACCTCAATTCTTCGTAGAAAAATTTCACTCTTTCCCGGCCGTCCAAATAGTTGCTCAAGTCCTCAGGATGAGTCGGACGGTCTGGGTCTTCAACACATTCATGTTTTTAACATATATGAATGTAAATTATTTCGGGCCGGATCAAGCCGAGACTCAATAGTCTTTGGGCAGGGTTTAAGCACTGGTACAGTCGTGACAGATAGGGAAAAAATCTAAATTTTCAGCTCGTTCTGACCCGTATTGGAACCACTGCTGATCTTTTTGTATAGTTTAGTGTTTCATTCACAATTTGTGATTTTATTTTATCGCAGAAAATTTATTTAAATGACGTATGAATTGTTAAATGATACCTTTAAAAGCACAAAAATATTATAACAAAATTTAAAAAAGGAATAAAAATAAGTAATAATCATTATGAGAAACGTATATAAACAATTCTTATGCATGTCTTTAAATAATTTATAAATACTACCTTACTTTACGCGGTCCCAACCCAGCTCTGCGAAAAATTGAAGCAATCTGGGCTGAATGAAGATTCCATGCTTTTCAGATTTACACAGGAAATACATTCACATTTTCTGAGCGTCATAAATTACTTGCCCAATTAAAGACACTTTTAAGGGAATGCATACTGGGTTTGCTTTCCAAATCCCTGGACAATGTGTTTTAGTATTTTTCTCCTGCTGTTTTGCCGATTGCACAGCGAAGAAAAGTGATTTTTTCCGAAGAACTCTTACCAAACCTAATTGCTCTTGCATGGTTTTGTCCCCACATATGGGTACTACAAATGATCTGCACCCTCCGGGTGCAAGGTCTGCTTCTCCGAATTTCCTCAAGTAAAAAGCCGAAAAAGATTGGGGACTTCCTGCCCTCGTTGTCATCGCCCTTCCAGGTGGCTCAAATGTATTTAAATGAGATTTATGACACCGCAAAGAAACCATTTGCCCGACGTTCATCAGATGGCTTTACTTCAACATGGACTTCAAGGATTTTGTTTCACAAGAGAATCGGTGATTTTGTAGTGAACATTTAGAAATTAAAGTAAAATATAAGTTTTTGAAGTGAAATTTATGGTGAACAAAACTCACACTTATTCCGATTTCTTTTCCGAGTGATTGCCAAATTTTCCGACTTTTTTGAGTCAGGGGGGGTGTGACACCCCCCCACACCCCCCTGGTACTTACGTCCCTGCATGTATCAGTCAGGCATGGCTTACAATTATGACTGGCATACATCATACGATAACTTAAAGAAATCTGAGTCCTGGGAAATCTATTTTGATAGGCCTGTTCCCAGCAGATGAGCATAACATATACAATTTTTATAAGCTCTGGACATTATGATAAACTCAGCCTATACCATAGAACTCAGATATCCTGTGGATATGTTCTGGAAATCCGGCAACAAATTGGATCAATTTAATTACCGCATTTTATTATTTTTGCTGACCCATAGTCATTCTTTTCTCGGGCCCCTTTCAATGGTTACATAAATATACATGTATGCAAGTGACATATTGCGAATAAAATAGATACTTTGGGACCCTAAAGCTTAGGAATCTTTGAAAAAATGTCTCTGTCCAGAGTTCTATCTGTATGTGGGAGCCTCACATCGAATGGCAAATATCGTATAGTGGGCTCCTAAAACCGAATGTAAAATATAGCGTAGGAGGAGGGGGGGGGGGAGGGCGAATGTAAAAATTAAGGCCGGCTGAAGATGTTGCTTCTAGGCCCTAAAATTGCAACAACGCCACTTTTCGACCAAAATAATAGTCATAATTTTGCTAATTGATCTATTACTAAAAGGCCGATAGTTATAGCTTGGGCAAGGTGAAGAAGGAACACAGATTAGACAAAAGGCTTTAGACCGAGGCCTAGTAGTCTCTATGGGGCCCCTGCAACCACAAAATATACAAAAGCGAATAAACTAATAAAAGATGCTACTGATTCTGCCTTACCAACTTCAACCCCTATTCAGATTACAACTACTGAAATCTGAATGAAGATAAATTTCAGAATAACACGAAATAATAAAGGAAAACGTAAGAGAGGCCAATTAGTGATCATATGCGATTTTTCAATAATTAGCTTCAGACGAAAGTTAAAAAATTCTTAGAATAAAAAAGAAATTTCTTTTCCCATTTTGAAGCCCCAAGCAGACGCATGGATTGCTTGGCCCAAGGCACTGGTAGATCTACTCTGTTGTAACAACAAAGAAGAGGGTTTGGAATGGATTCGCTTTCAAAGCAAATTGAACTCAAGCGTTTCCTTGTTTTTGACAAAAATAGAGCCATAAATTTTCCGTCCCTAATTGGTGCCACTTGCCTCAACGATCCACACATGTCTGCCTTGAAGCGTCAATTCCGATAGTGGTGCCGCTATGGGGGGTGCCGCTTTAAGGCTTGAACAAAGAGCTTGATTACACCTCGAAGGACTTGAAAGGAAAAGATCCCGTTCCCGAAGTATTTTCATTTTGTCGCCCAAGCTTCATAGGTGCATGTAATGGCTTATAACAGAACACTTAAATAGAGTATATTTTAAAAATATTTTTTATTGTAATAAAAATTTAAAGTGTCCCCGGTTCATTGTGTATGTGAGAATATGATATCATTTGAATTACGCTATGAATTTAAAGTATTAAAATACCATTTATTAATACTTATCATCTGAATGCACACAATTCTTCGGCGTTATTGGTAAGATTGGTTTTAATGATTGGGCTGCTCCTAACTTAATATCTAATACTAAATAATAACTTCTCCTAACTTATGTAATAATTTGTATACACACATTAATATACTCATGAATTTTAAAGAAATTTTAGGAAACATTTTAGAATAAATTGTAAAAGAAAACTGTTGAAGTTTTAAAATTGTTATGACGTTATACTATATCAGTTTCGTAAAATCTAGCGCAAATAAAGAAATTTTTATGTGGGCAGCACATGACTTTCCATATATAGTACAACGAATGCATTTTTTTCACATAATGTCATAATATATAAGATCTACGCTACAGCACAATGTTTGTAATGTTAAATTGCATAATGGGCGCTTTTCTCGATGACATGTAAAATTATTTCGAAGTACCTAATTAATTTATGTTTCACACAACTCTAAATGGACAATTATCAATATTGATAGCATACGCAATAAGCAATAATCCACATATATTTCAATAATTAACTCATCATTGTGGTGTCATTTTTGTTAACTTCATTTTTTTTCGATTTTAACAATGTTTACTTTAATCTGGTGCAAAATATCAAAGCTGGTGTTTTTTTGTCAAATAAGATACCACTAAATAAGTCAAAAGTTAAATAAGTCATCACGTACGCCACATGTCTCGCCTAGCGTTACAGACAGAAGGGCATTTCTTATATATAAATGACTGTTGACGAATTATTAGGCGTCAAAATTATTATGCAATTCTGTCGTGAATGGAACAAATTATTATTACAAATTATTCTTCTGTCGTGAATGGAAAAAACTAGACCCACGAGAGTGATGTTAACAAATTTAGCGTAGAATACTACATGTAAAAGTAAATATATTGCCCAGTAGTTTATAATTTTTAATTTTATGTAATTTTTTGAAAAAGTGCAATATCTCGAGAACATATATTTCAAGAAAAGTATTTGAAAATAAAACGAAAAAAGAAAAAAAAAATCGACGGTAGTTCCAGTCCGAAAGACCCAAAATGGTTTTAAGTTAATAACATTTTTTAAAATAAAACTCAATTTTCCTAATAACGAAAAAAAAAAACTCCATCCAAAATCGGATTATAGACACTTATAGGGTTTTCAAAGAGCTACAAATTCTTGCTTATTATTTATAGCTATCACTTAAATGTTTAAGATATAAGCATATTACAAACTTGAAAAACATTAAATTTTAATATTTCTTCAACGTAAAAGGTCGGTTACTCGAAAATTATAAGAGTTTTTTAATTCTAAATTTTCTAGTACGCATTTTTGTCATTTACTATTTATATTTATTTTTTATAGTTTACTATGTATTTCAAATGAAAGTTAGTAAAAAAAATTACTCTCTCAGAGAGAAATTTTTTTAAAAGTTTATTCATAAAAAAGGGTTAAAATATTACAACATTGAAATTGTTTTAATATATGCATAATTTAAACGCTATTTCCGACCAAACAAGAAAAATTATTTACATTTTTATTAGACTCGAGATTATAAGCGTCCAAAGTATTTACATTTTTCGTAAAGCTCCGCTTTTCCACCAGAGAAACCATAGACGTTATTCACATCAAAATGGGTAAGCAATATTTTGATGAAATAAATCAAAGTTTTTTAGAAATGAATTTCAGAGAAGTGCATTCACAGGACGCAGCATCTTTGCTATTCAACTTAATACTAAATACCGTGCATGTCCTTTATGCTTCCTCGTGCAGTATTGAAAAACTGTTTTAAAAATTCAAATTTTCCATTTTTATAGAAATCCATGTTTTAATACTAAATCTATTTTAATAACCATTAAAACATTCTTCTATCGTTTGGGAAAATAATTGCATAGGTGTGCATATATTTCATTTGTAATCAGTATTGTAATTGACGGCTTCAACGATTCATTTTATGTTAGTTGCCATATGAAATTAACTTTACGCTGGTTTAAAAAATATTAATTGCGAGCGAACAAGAATTTTACTTTGCTGAAATTATAGATATATCAATTATTAATCCGTATATTACGCGGTATTGAGGCAAACGGCCCTTTGTTCGGTAGCTTCAATTATGAAATTAGCTCAAATGAGCAAAGAAAATGTTTTGCATTAAATCGTTTTACGAAATTTTGTAGAATCATAAGCAGAAGAACATTTTAGAGTGGAGACTGATCTTAATGGGGACTAAACTCCTATATCTCACTTACAACAGCTTATGCTCTTCATCATACTGAAAAACAAATCCCCATAAAAGTTCCATTAAAAGTACTATTATGCGACTTTGCACATACAAGTATACAAAACTTACAAAAGAAAAATATTTATGAAAGAAAATAAAAATCAGTAAATGTAGTTAAATTTTACAAGCATTAATATATTTTTTGTAAAATTGAAAGTTTCGCTTATAAAAATTTTAGCTCAAAATTACGACTGAAAGCGGGGATCGAACCCAGCCCTCTTGGATTGTACCCAATCATGTAGCCAGTTACAATATTTCAACCGTAAATTATGTTACACCTTTTGTTTTCATTTCTATTTTTATGAAAATTTAAAATTGCTAATGTTAAAAATAAATGAATTACCCAAGATTCCTAAATAATACTACTATCAAGGTAAAATTTCTTCGTTACAATACGGTTCGTACTCACTTCTAGTAAATCGTGTTAACTTTAAATACATGTAAAAAAATTGATTGTTTTGAAATCACTGAAAAACGAAACCCGGTATTGTAATCCATACTGGAAAATGAAATCCTTTTCGAAGAAGTCATTGGACATCCCCCTTGGCCCTTCCTATTCAAGTGGTGCCCGTTCCCCCTTATGGGAGGCCCTGTTCTGTTCCAATGCAACGACTAACAATGTAAATGTCCCCCCCCCCCTTTGAAATTATAGCAACGCCTGCGAACTGTACGGATACTATAAAAATATTTCAATAACTTGTACATAATCATATATTTATATACAAGTTTTACGTTCAAAGCATGGTCCTCTTATTCCTTTCTAAAGTATTCATTGTAACCGCTGTTGTGCAAACGGTACCAGTGGCGTACGGCACATGGGGGGTCCCTTCTCCCTTTGCTGTGAATTAGCATATTAGTTATCAATACAATCCCTCTTGCAAAACAACATCCAGAACTCTTAATGTCCTCTATTCGATCGTCAACCCCCACCCTCTGTAAAATTCTGGCTACGATACGGCACAGACATATTAAAACAAATATTTAAATATTCTATAACTATCTTCTATTTTAAGTTTTCCGGCTAATTTGTGATTTTTATACTTCATAAATATTAGCTTTTTATAACATAAGCAGAAATGTTTATTTTACAAAAGTTTGTTAAAACGGTGTTATATTTGTATTTTTGGAACGTAGTTTTAAATATACCATAAATGATTAACACGTAGTTTTAAATATACCATAAATGCCTCAAACAAATAAATATTTTGTATCGTACCATTTAATTGTAAGTATCATACTTGTCCAGAAATCACTGCATTGCCGCGAATTGGCCAAAAAATAAACCCCATCCCATCATTCAATATTTCCATATTCAAATCGATCATCCGTTATAAACCGAAACTGTAAATAGCACGTTTGACCATTCCGAGTCGAACAAAAACCCCATCATCTTGAACACAACAAAAATGTAACCCCAAAATAATGCCTTGGAAAACGCCAAACGTGACGATATTCTCCTCAAATAAATGTAACCCCAAAATAATGCCAAGCGTGTTGACTATTGGCGATGAAATGACGTCACGGTCGGTCTTAGGGGAGCTCTAGACAGCAACGGCGCATTTGCGGAAGCTCAACCAAAATTCGCGATCTTTGGTTTTCTACAAAATGTTTAAAATCCTAAACTGCTAAAATGCTAGGTTACCCTCAGATCTGCATCAACCCCCCAAACTGCTTAAACTCTTAATGTGCAACAAACTGCCACACTAGGAGCTAGGACAAATAATAAAAACAGTAAATCAAAAACCTCGAACCTCCAACTATGGACCAATGAAATAATGTCACAGTATGAAGATAAGAACCACACCTAGAGATTGGAGATTAAAGGCGCTTCGCGCCTGGTGCTCTGTTCTGGACGAAACTCTATGAAGAACTCATCATCACTCAGCTGCTACTACTATTTACTATACTATTTACTATCGTATACTAGTATTATCAGATAGTTTAGAATATTAAATTTTAAGTTATAGTTGGTGCTTAAAATGAACTACGCCTGTGCAAGGAGTATTTTGTTTTAATGACGATCTCGGTATTATTCAAGGAGATTTAAATATATTTAAATCTCCTTCGTATTATTGGATATCATAGAATATTAAACTCTATAATTGATGGCTAGATGTGATATATAGATATAATTTAGTCATTTTGAGATCCATGTGTCAATGGCACCTAACAAATTTTCCCCATTTGAAAAATTGTTCTACATAAATGCAATTTAAACATTAATTGCTTTGTTTATATTATGCAACTCACAAAATTAATCTTCTTTCATTAGTCATGCATTAATTAGATTGTCAAAATGAAACATTATTCTTTGCAACATTTAAGTTGTCAAGTTCAATTTAAAATTCACAATCATGTGCAAATTCCTATAATATACTAAATGACATTGTTAATCAAAATATTCTATTAAAATATTTAATTTAATACTCCTAAAAAGAAGTTAAAGAATATCTGTTCTAGCTGCACAAAACTATCTTCACGAGCAGATCTGAAGAATAAAATGTCCTGGTCTTGTTTGCAAACAAATTTACAAAATATATGAAGTTGAATAAATATATGCAAAATAAAAGAGCTAAATCTGTATAGGACCCATACTACAACTTATGAGTTTCTAAAATCTTTACCAAAATAAAACAGATGACGTAATAAATTGAAAATATTAATAATTCCGTAATCTTAAAACCTAAAAGGCCGTAATCGATTCCAATATATGCCAAAATATGTGCTAATATACTTGTACTGCTTATATTCTCATAGGGTAGAAGCAGCAGCGTATGCTTGAGGAGGGGGGGGGGGGGCAGGCCCCCTTACTTTCCAAGGATTTTTATTGTTATGCATATTTTTCATTTAAAATAACCCTGGCATAAGCAAATGCTAAACAGTTGCCCCCCCGACACACATACACACCTTTTAGAGTCAAGATAAGCCACTGAGTAGAAGATATACCCATGCATTTGTAGAAGATTACTCGGTACTACGTACAATATATGAGTTTGAAAAATTTTTGCAAAAATAAAACAATGACATAATAAACTGAAAATATCAATAATAACAATGTTTAAATCTGCAGACCATAATTGATATAATCCAGTCAAAAATGCAATATCGGTGAAATTTATTTTATATATATATCTTTATTATTTAAATCGGAAAGGATTTAATAAAAATCAGCTGCCGTATAAACAAATTGGATTTAAATTTGTTGCTAACGACATGATAAAATTTTCTTCAAACAAATTGGCGGAAAAAATATCATCTACTTAATGCTATATGAAAGGTTTAATTGTTCGTTTTTAATTAATATCTGGGCAACTACTGGTCTTAGAAACTCAAAACATGGACTAAATTTTAAATCAGGAAAATTTAAGGCTATCTACAAAATTTAATTTAAATTCGGTTAATTCTCCCATAAAGATGAGACACACATACAGACAGATTTTCAATTTTATTTATATAGATTTAGAGAAATAGATTGAAAATAAGCAAAATGAGTAAACTTGCATTTTATATCTATTAAAAGTCTACATTTGGATAATTTTAATCCAGAATCAGTCATTCATAAATGATATGTTTCAGCTGAGAAATGTTAATATGTCAATAGCTAGGAAGAAATTGTTATCCACTCAAAAATTTTACTCAATTTTGTATTTTTGTTATTTTCTTACATATCATTATCAGCTTATGTAGGGATGTACTAAAATTTGTATTTACACAAGACTTTACAGTTATGTACATATTTATATTATTTTATATTTTTGACATAGCAATTGCATAATCTATATAAAGAAAATTGAAAATCTGTCTGTCTGTCTCATTATCACGGGAGAATGGCTGAACCGAATTTAATGAAA